>JAQFVV010006929.1:7500-246820 GCA_028023455.1 Epiperipatus broadwayi | reverse complement strand
TTAGTTCCCTACGTGTGCTCTTCCAAGCTTGAAACGCGAAATGGACATGCTGGTATACAATAGTATATTTGGAATAAATTTTTTCACTGATTTTGTCATATTTAGGTAGAATTAGCTAAATAATACTGAACTGCAATGTTAAAGTATACGAATTCATCAATTTTTAAAAATCTGTATCCTAGCTGTATTTCCAAGCTTAAAACGCGAAAAGGACATGCTGGTATACAATACTATATTTTGAATGAATTTTTTCGCTGATTTTGTCATATTTAGGTAGAATTAGCTAAATAATACTGAACTGCAATGTTAAAGTATTCAAATTCATCAATTTTTAAAAATTTGTATCCTAGCTGTATTTCCAAGCTTAAAACGCGATTGGAACATGCTGGTGTACAATACTATATTTTGAATGAATTTTTTCGCTGATTTTGTCATATTTAGGTAGAATTAGCTAAATAATACTGAACTGCAATGTTAAAGTATTCAAATTCATCAATTTTCAAAAATTTGTATCCTAGCCGTATTTCCTAGCTTGAAACGCGAAATGGACATGCTGGTATACAATAGTATATTTGGAATAAATTTTTTCACTGATTTTGTCATATTTAGGTAGAATTAGCTAAATAATACTGAACTGCAATGTTAAAGTATACGAATTCATCAATTTTTAAAAATCTGTATCCTAGCTGTATTTCCAAGCTTAAAACGCGAACAAAACATGCTGGTATACAATACTATATTTTGAATGAATTTTTTCGCTGATTTTGTCATATTTAGGTAGAATTGGCTAAATAATACTGAACTGCAATGTTAAAGTATTGAAATTCATCAATTTTTAAAAATTTGTATCCTAGCTGTATTTCCAAGCTTAAAACGCGATTGGAACATGCTGGTGTACAATACTATATTTTGAATGAATTTTTTCGCTGATTTTGTCATATTTAGGTAGAATTAGCTAAATAATACTGAACTGCAATGTTAAAGTATTCAAATTCATCAATTTTCAAAAATTTGTATCCTAGCCGTATTTCCAAGCTTGAAACGCGAAATGGACATGCTGGTATACAATAGTATATTTGGAATAAATTTTTTCACTGATTTTGTCATATTTAGGTAGAATTAGCTAAATAATACTGAACTGCAATGTTAAAGTATACGAATTCATCAATTTTTAAAAATCTGTATCCTAGCTGTATTTCCAAGCTTAAAACGCGAAAAGGACATGCTGGTATACAATACTATATTTTGAATGAATTTTTTCGCTGATTTTGTCATATTTAGGTAGAATTAGCTAAATAATACTGAACTGCAATGTTAAAGTATTCAAATTCATCAATTTTCAAAAATTTGTATCCTAGCCGTATTTCCAAGCTTGAAACGCGAAATGGACATGCTGGTAT
The DNA here is from genome assembly GCA_028023455.1 of Epiperipatus broadwayi. NCBI lineage: Eukaryota > Metazoa > Onychophora > Udeonychophora > Euonychophora > Peripatidae > Epiperipatus > Epiperipatus broadwayi. The sequence goes on along the minus strand of JAQFVV010006929.1, from coordinate 245,420 downwards.
ACAATAGTATATTTGGAATAAATTTTTTCACTGATTTTGTCATATTTAGGTAGAAGTAGCTAAATAATACTGAACTGCAATGTTAAAGTATTGAAATTCATCAATTTTTAAAAATTTGTATCCTAGCTGTATTTCCAAGCTTAAAACGCGATTGGAACATGCTGGTGTACAATACTATATTTTGAATGAATTTTTCGCTGATTTTGTCATATTTAGGTAGAATTAGCTAAATAATACTGAACTGCAATGTTAAAGTATTCAAATTCATCAATTTTCAAAAATTTGTATCCTAGCCGTATTTCCAAGCTTGAAACGCGAAATGGACATGCTGGTATACAATAGTATATTTGGAATAAATTTTTTCACTGATTTTGTCATATTTAGGTAGAATTAGCTAAATAATACTGAACTGCAATGTTAAAGTATACGAATTCATCAATTTTTAAAAATCTGTATCCTAGCTGTATTTCCAAGCTTAAAACGCGAAAAGGACATGCTGGTATACAATACTATATTTTGAATGAATTTTTTCGCTGATTTTGTCATATTTAGGTAGAATTGGCTAAATAATACTGAACTGCAATGTTAAAGTATTGAAATTCATCAATTTTTAAAAATTTGTATCCTAGCTGTATTTCCAAGCATAAAACGCGATTGGAACATGCTGGTGTACAATACTATATTTTGAATGAATTTTTTCGCTGATTTTGTCATATTTAGGTAGAATTAGCTAAATAATACTGAACTGCAATGTTAAAGTATTCAAATTCATCAATTTTCAAAAATTTGTATCTTAGCCGTTTTTCCAAGCTTGAAACGCGAAATGGACATGCTGGTATACAATACTATATTTGGAATAAATTTTTTCACTGATTTTGTCATATTTAGGTAGAATTAGCTAAATAATACTGAACTGCAATGTTAAAGTATACGAATTCATCAATTTTTAAAAATCTGTATCCTAGCTGTATTTCCAAGCTTAAAACGCGATTGGAACAAGCTCGTGTACAATACTATATTTTGAATGAATTTTTTCGCTGATTTTGTCATATTTAGGTAGAATTAGCTAAATAATACTGAACTGCAATGTTAAAGTATACGAATTCATCAATTTTTAAAAATTTGTATCCTAGCTGTATTTCCAAGCTTAAAACGCGAATTGGAACATGCTGGTGTACAATACTATATTTTGAATGAATTTTTTCGCTGATTTTGTCATATTTAGATAGAATTAGCTAAATAATACTGAACTGCAATGTTAAAGTATTCAAATTCATCAATTTTCAAAAATTTGTATCCTAGCCGTATTTCCTAGCTTGAAACGCGAAATGGACATGCTGGTATACAATAGTATATTTGGAATAAATTTTTTCACTGATTTTGTCATATTTAGGTAGAATTAGCTAAATAATACTGAACTGCAATGTTAAAGTATACGAATTCATCAATTTTTAAAAATCTGTATCCTAGCTGTATTTCCAAGCTTAAAACCCGAACAAAACATGCTGGTATACAATACTATATTTTGAATGAATTTTTTCGCTGATTTTGTCATATTTAGGTAGAATTGGCTAAATAATACTGAACTGCAATGTTAAAGTATTCAAATTCATCAATTTTTAAAAATTTGTATCCTAGCTGTATTTCCAAGCTTAAAACGCGATTGGAACATGCTGGTGTACAATACTATATTTTGAATGAATTTTTTCGCTGATTTTGTCATATTTAGGTAGAATTAGCTAAATAATACTGAACTGCAATGTTAAAGTATTCAAATTCATCAATTTTCAAAAATTTGTATCCTAGCCGTATTTCCTAGCTTGAAACGCGAAATGGACATGCTGGTATACAATAGTATATTTGGAATAAATTTGTTCACTGATTTTGTCATATTTAGGTAGAATTAGCTAAATAATACTGAACTGCAATGTTAAAGTATACGAATTCATCAATTTTTAAAAATCTGTATCCTAGCTGTATTTCCAAGCTTAAAACGCGATTGGAACATGCTGGTGTACAATACTATATTTTGAATGAATTTTTTCGCTGATTTTGTCATATTTAGGTAGAATTAGCTAAATAATACTGAACTGCAATGTTAAAGTATTCAAATTCATCAATTTTCAAAAATTTGTATCCTAGCCGTATTTCCAAGCTTGAAACGCGAAATGGACATGCTGGTATACAATAGTATATTTGGAATAAATTTTTTCACTGATTTTGTCATATTTAGGTAGAATTAGCTAAATAATACTGAACTGCAATGTTAAAGTATACGAATTCATCAATTTTTAAAAATCTGTATCCTAGCTGTATTTCCAAGCTTAAAACGCGAAAAGGACATGCTGGTATACAATACTATATTTTGAATGAATTTTTTCGCTGATTTTGTCATATTTAGGTAGAATTAGCTAAATAATACTGAACTGCAATGTTAAAGTATTCAAATTCATCAATTTTCAAAAATTTGTATCCTAGCCGTATTTCCAAGCTTGAAACGCGAAATGGACATGCTGGTATACAATAGTATATTTGGAATAAATTTTTTCACTGATTTTGTCATATTTAGGTAGAATTAGCTAAATAATACTGAACTGCAATGTTAAAGTATTGAAATTCATCAATTTTTAAAAATTTGTATCCTAGCTGTATTTCCAAGCTTAAAACGCGATTGGAACATGCTGGTGTACAATACTATATTTTGAATGAATTTTTTCGCTGATTTTGTCATATTTAGGTAGAATTAGCTAAATAATACTGAACTGCAATGTTAAAGTATTCAAATTCATCAATTTTCAAAAATTTGTATCCTAGCCGTATTTCCAAGCTTGAAACGCGAAATGGACATGCTGGTATACAATAGTATATTTGGAATAAATTTTTTCACTGATTTTGTCATATTTAGGTAGAATTAGCTAAATAATACTGAACTGCAATGTTAAAGTATACGAATTCATCAATTTTTAAAAATCTGTATCCTAGCTGTATTTCCAAGCTTAAAACGCGATTGGAACATGCTGGTGTACAATACTATATTTTGAATGAATTTTTTCGCTGATTTTGTCATATTTAGGTAGAATTAGCTAAATAATACTGAACTGCAATGTTAAAGTATTCAAATTCATCAATTTTCAAAAATTTGTATCCTAGCCGTATTTCCAAGCTTGAAACGCGAAATGGACATGCTGGTATACAATAGTATATTTGGAATAAATTTGTTCACTGATTTTGTCATATTTAGGTAGAATTAGCTAAATAATACTGAACTGCAATGTTAAAGTATACGAATTCATCAATTTTTAAAAATCTGTATCCTAGCTGTATTTCCAAGCTTAAAACGCGAAAAGGACATGCTGGTATACAATACTATATTTTGAATGAATTTTTTCGCTGATTTTGTCATATTTAGGTAGAATTGGCTAAATAATACTGAACTGCAATGTTAAAGTATTGAAATTCATCAATTTTTAAAAATTTGTATCCTAGCTGTATTTCCAAGCTTAAAACGCGATTGGAACATGCTGGTGTACAATACTATATTTTGAATGAATTTTTTCGCTGATTTTGTCATATTTAGGTAGAATTAGCTAAATAATACTGAACTGCAATGTTAAAGTATTCAAATTCATCAATTTTCAAAAATTTGTATCCTAGCCGTATTTCCTAGCTTGAAACGCGAAATGGACATGCTGGTATACAATAGTATATTTGGAATAAATTTGTTCACTGATTTTGTCATATTTAGGTAGAATTAGCTAAATAATACTGAACTGCAATGTTAAAGTATACGAATTCATCAATTTTTAAAAATCTGTATCCTAGCTGTATTTCCAAGCTTAAAACGCGAAAAAAACATGCTGGTATACAATACTATATTTTGAATGAATTTTTTCGCTGATTTTGTCATATTTAGGTAGAATTGGCTAAATAATACTGAACTGCAATGTTAAAGTATTCAAATTCATCAATTTTCAAAAATTTGTATCCTAGCTGTATTTCCAAGCTTAAAACGCGATTGGAACATGCTGGTGTACAATACTATATTTTGAATGAATTTTTTCGCTGATTTTGTCATATTTAGGTAGAATTAGCTAAATAATACTGAACTGCAATGTTAAAGTATTCAAATTCATCAATTTTCAAAAATTTGTATCCTAGCCGTATTTCCAAGCTTGAAACGCGAAATGGACATGCTGGTATACAATAGTATATTTGGAATAAATTTTTTCACTGATTTTGTCATATTTAGGTAGAATTAGCTAAATAATACTGAACTGCAATGTTAAAGTATACGAATTCATCAATTTTTAAAAATCTGTATCCTAGCTGTATTTCCAAGCTTAAAACGCGAAAAAAACATGCTGGTATACAATACTATATTTTGAATGAATTTTTTCGCTGATTTTGTCATATTTAGGTAGAATTAGCTAAATAATACTGAACTGCAATGTTAAAGTATACGAATTCATCAATTTTTAAAAATTTGTATCCTAGCTGTATTTCCAAGCTTAAAACGCGATTGGAACATGCTGGTGTACAATACTATATTTTGAATGAATTTTTTCGCTGATTTTGTCATATTTAGGTAGAATTAGCTAAATAATACTGAACTGCAATGTTAAAGTATTCAAATTCATCAATTTTCAAAAATTTGTTACCTAGCCGTATTTCCAAGCTTGAAACGCGAAATGGACATGCTGGTATACAATAGTATATTTGGAATAAATTTTTTCACTGATTTTGTCATATTTAGGTAGAATTAGCTAAATAATACTGAACTGCAATGTTAAAGTATACGAATTCATCAATTTTTAAAAATCTGTATCCTAGCTGTATTTCCAAGCTTAAAACGCGAAAAGGACATGCTGGTATACAATACTATATTTTGAATGAATTTTTTCGCTGATTTTGTCATATTTAGGTAGAATTGGCTAAATAATACTGAACTGCAATGTTAAAGTATTCAAATTCATCAATTTTTAAAAATTTGTATCCTAGCTGTATTTCCAAGCTTAAAACGCGATTGGAACATGCTGGTGTACAATACTATATTTTGAATGAATTTTTTCGCTGATTTTGTCATATTTAGGTAGAATTAGCTAAATAATACTGAACTGCAATGTTAAAGTATTCAAATTCATCAATTTTCAAAAATTTGTATCCTAGCCGTATTTCCAAGCTTGAAACGCGAAATGGACATGCTGGTATACAATACTATATTTGGAATAAATTTTTTCACTGATTTTGAATCATAGAAAAACAAAAAATGAACTAACAATATATATTTTGAACAAATTTGTCATTATTTTGTCATATTTAGGTAGAATTAGCTAAATAATACTGAACTGCAATGTTAAAGTATACGAATTCATCAATTTTTAAAAATCTGTATCCTAGCTGTATTTCCAAGCTTAAAACGCGATTGGAACAAGCTCGTGTACAATACTATATTTTGAATGAATTTTTTCGCTGATTTTGTCATATTTAGGTAGAATTAGCTAAATAATACTGAACTGCAATGTTAAAGTATACGAATTCATCAATTTTTAAAAATTTGTATCCTAGCTGTATTTCCAAGCTTAAAACGCGAATTGGAACATGCTGGTGTACAATACTATATTTTGAATGAATTTTTTCGCTGATTTTGTCATATTTAGGTAGAATTAGCTAAATAATACTGAACTGCAATGTTAAAGTATTCAAATTCATCAATTTTCAAAAATTTGTATCCTAGCCGTATTTCCAAGCTTGAAACGCGAAATGGACATGCTGGTATACAATAGTATATTTGGAATAAATTTTTTCACTGATTTTGTCATATTTAGGTAGAATTAGCTAAATAATACTGAACTGCAATGTTAAAGTATACGAATTCATCAATTTTTAAAAATCTGTATCCTAGCTGTATTTCCAAGCTTAAAACCCGAACAAAACATGCTGGTATACAATACTATATTTTGAATGAATTTTTTCGCTGATTTTGTCATATTTAGGTAGAATTGGCTAAATAATACTGAACTGCAATGTTAAAGTATTCAAATTCATCAATTTTTAAAAATTTGTATCCTATCTGTATTTCCAAGCTTAAAACGCGATTGGAACATGCTGGTGTACAATACTATATTTTGAATGAATTTTTTCGCTGATTTTGTCATATTTAGGTAGAATTAGCTAAATAATACTGAACTGCAATGTTAAAGTATTCAAATTCATCAATTTTCAAAAATTTGTATCCTAGCCGTATTTCCAAGCTTGAAACGCGAAATGGACATGCTGGTATACAATAGTATATTTGGAATAAATTTGTTCACTGATTTTGTCATATTTAGGTAGAATTAGCTAAATAATACTGAACTGCAATGTTAAAGTATACGAATTCATCAATTTTTAAAAATCTGTATCCTAGCTGTATTTCCAAGCTTAAAACGCGAAAAGAACATGCTGGTATACAATACTATATTTTGAATGAATTTTTTCGCTGATTTTGTCATATTTAGGTAGAATTGGCTAAATAATACTGAACTGCAATGTTAAAGTATTGAAATTCATCAATTTTCAAAAATTTGTATCCTAGCTGTATTTCCAAGCATAAAACGCGATTGGAACATGCTGGTGTACAATACTATATTTTGAATGAATTTTTTCGCTGATTTTGTCATATTTAGGTAGAATTAGCTAAATAATACTGAACTGCAATGTTAAAGTATTCAAATTCATCAATTTTCAAAAATTTGTATCCTAGCCGTATTTCCAAGCTTGAAACGCGAAATGGACATGCTGGTATACAATAGTATATTTGGAATAAATTTTTTCACTGATTTTGTCATATTTAGGTAGAATTAGCTAAATAATACTGAACTGCAATGTTAAAGTATACGAATTCATCAATTTTTAAAAATCTGTATCCTAGCTGTATTTCCAAGCTTAAAACGCGATTGGAACAAGCTCGTGTACAATACTATATTTTGAATGAATTTTTTCGCTGATTTTGTCATATTTAGGTAGAATTAGCTAAATAATACTGAACTGCAATGTTAAAGTATACGAATTCATCAATTTTTAAAAATTTGTATCCTAGCTGTATTTCCAAGCTTAAAACGCGATTGGAACATGCTGGTGTACAATACTATATTTTGAATGAATTTTTTCGCTGATTTTGTCATATTTAGGTAGAATTAGCTAAATAATACTGAACTGCAATGTTAAAGTATTCAAATTCATCAATTTTCAAAAATTTGTTACCTAGCCGTATTTCCAAGCTTGAAACGCGAAATGGACATGCTGGTATACAATAGTATATTTGGAATAAATTTTTTCACTGATTTTGTCATATTTAGGTAGAATTAGCTAAATAATACTGAACTGCAATGTTAAAGTATACGAATTCATCAATTTTTAAAAATCTGTATCCTAGCTGTATTTCCAAGCTTAAAACGCGAAAAGGACATGCTGGTATACAATACTATATTTTGAATGAATTTTTTCGCTGATTTTGTCATATTTAGGTAGAATTGGCTAAATAATACTGAACTGCAATGTTAAAGTATTGAAATTCATCAATTTTTAAAAATTTGTATCCTAGCTGTATTTCCAAGCTTAAAACGCGATTGGAACATGCTGGTGTACAATACTATATTTTGAATGAATTTTTTCGCTGATTTTGTCATATTTAGGTAGAATTAGCTAAATAATACTGAACTGCAATGTTAAAGTATTCAAATTCATCAATTTTCAAAAATTTGTATCCTAGCCGTATTTCCAAGCTTGAAACGCGAAATGGACATGCTGGTATACAATACTATATTTGGAATAAATTTTTTCACTGATTTTGATGCATAGAAAACTAAAAAAACATAACTCGCATTTTGGAACAATTTGTCTGATTTTTTTTAGGTAGAATTAGCTAAATAATACTGAACTGCAATGTTAAAGTATACGAATTCATCAATTTTTAAAAATCTGTATCCTAGCTGTATTTCCAAGCTTAAAACGCGATTGGAACAAGCTCGTGTACAATACTATATTTTGAATGAATTTTTTCGCTGATTTTGTCATATTTAGGTAGAATTAGCTAAATAATACTGAACTGCAATGTTAAAGTATACGAATTCATCAATTTTTAAAAATTTGTATCCTAGCTGTATTTCCAAGCTTAAAACGCGAATTGGAACATGCTGGTGTACAATACTATATTTTGAATGAATTTTTTCGCTGATTTTGTCATATTTAGATAGAATTAGCTAAATAATACTGAACTGCAATGTTAAAGTATTCAAATTCATCAATTTTCAAAAATTTGTATCCTAGCCGTATTTCCTAGCTTGAAACGCGAAATGGACATGCTGGTATACAATAGTATATTTGGAATAAATTTTTTCACTGATTTTGTCATATTTAGGTAGAATTAGCTAAATAATACTGAACTGCAATGTTAAAGTATACGAATTCATCAATTTTTAAAAATCTGTATCCTAGCTGTATTTCCAAGCTTAAAACGCGAAAAAAACATGCTGGTATACAATACTATATTTTGAATGAATTTTTTCGCTGATTTTGTCATATTTAGGTAGAATTGGCTAAATAATACTGAACTGCAATGTTAAAGTATTCAAATTCATCAATTTTTAAAAATTTGTATCCTATCTGTATTTCCAAGCTTAAAACGCGATTGGAACATGCTGGTGTACAATACTATATTTTGAATGAATTTTTTCGCTGATTTTGTCATATTTAGGTAGAATTAGCTAAATAATACTGAACTGCAATGTTAAAGTATTCAAATTCATCAATTTTCAAAAATTTGTATCCTAGCCGTATTTCCAAGCTTGAAACGCGAAATGGACATGCTGGTATACAATAGTATATTTGGAATAAATTTGTTCACTGATTTTGTCATATTTAGGTAGAATTAGCTAAATAATACTGAACTGCAATGTTAAAGTATACGAATTCATCAATTTTTAAAAATCTGTATCCTAGCTGTATTTCCAAGCTTAAAACGCGAAAAGGACATGCTGGTATACAATACTATATTTTGAATGAATTTTTTCGCTGATTTTGTCATATTTAGGTAGAATTGGCTAAATAATACTGAACTGCAATGTTAAAGTATTCAAATTCATCAATTTTTAAAAATTTGTATCCTAGCTGTATTTCCAAGCTTAAAACGCGATTGGAACATGCTGGTGTACAATACTATATTTTGAATGAATTTTTTCGCTGATTTTGTCATATTTAGGTAGAATTAGCTAAATAATACTGAACTGCAATGTTAAAGTATTCAAATTCATCAATTTTCAAAAATTTGTATCCTAGCCGTATTTCCAAGCTTGAAACGCGAAATGGACATGCTGGTATACAATACTATATTTGGAATAAATTTTTTCACTGATTTTGTCATATTTAGGTAGAATTAGCTAAATAATACTGAACTGCAATGTTAAAGTATACGAATTCATCAATTTTTAAAAATCTGTATCCTAGCTGTATTTCCAAGCTTAAAACGCGATTGGAACAAGCTCGTGTACAATACTATATTTTGAATGAATTTTTTCGCTGATTTTGTCATATTTAGGTAGAATTAGCTAAATAATACTGAACTGCAATGTTAAAGTATACGAATTCATCAATTTTTAAAAATTTGTATCCTAGCTGTATTTCCAAGCTTAAAACGCGAATTGGAACATGCTGGTGTACAATACTATATTTTGAATGAATTTTTTCGCTGATTTTGTCATATTTAGGTAGAATTAGCTAAATAATACTGAACTGCAATGTTAAAGTATTCAAATTCATCAATTTTCAAAAATTTGTTACCTAGCCGTATTTCCAAGCTTGAAACGCGAAATGGACATGCTGGTATACAATAGTATATTTGGAATAAATTTTTTCACTGATTTTGTCATATTTAGGTAGAATTAGCTAAATAATACTGAACTGCAATGTTAAAGTATACGAATTCATCAATTTTTAAAAATCTGTATCCTAGCTGTATTTCCAAGCTTAAAACGCGAAAAGGACATGCTGGTATACAATACTATATTTTGAATGAATTTTTTCGCTGATTTTGTCATATTTAGGTAGAATTAGCTAAATAATACTGAACTGCAATGTTAAAGTATTCAAATTCATCAATTTTTAAAAATTTGTATCCTAGCTGTATTTCCAAGCTTAAAACGCGATTGGAACATGCTGGTGTACAATACTATATTTTGAATGAATTTTTTCGCTGATTTTGTCATATTTAGGTAGAATTAGCTAAATAATACTGAACTGCAATGTTAAAGTATTCAAATTCATCAATTTTCAAAAATTTGTATCCTAGCTGTATTTCCAAGCTTGAAACGCGAAATGGACATGCTGGTATACAATAGTATATTTGGAATAAATTTTTTCACTGATTTTGTCAATGGCATCAGACAACTGATCCATACTAAATAAAAACAAAAAAAAATATTAAACATAATGAACAATAATCCAATATATATTTGGAACAAATTTGTACACTTATATTTGTCATATTTAGGTAGAATTAGCTAAATAATACTGAACTGCAATGTTAAAGTATACGAATTCATCAATTTTTAAAAATCTGTATCCTAGCTGTATTTCCAAGCTTAAAACGCGATTGGAACATGCTGGTGTACAATACTATATTTTGAATGAATTTTTTCGCTGATTTTGTCATATTTAGGTAGAATTAGCTAAATAATACTGAACTGCAATGTTAAAGTATACGAATTCATCAATTTTTAAAAATTTGTATCCTAGCTGTATTTCCAAGCTTAAAACGCGAATTGGAACATGCTGGTGTACAATACTATATTTTGAATGAATTTTTTCGCTGATTTTGTCATATTTAGATAGAATTAGCTAAATAATACTGAACTGCAATGTTAAAGTATTCAAATTCATCAATTTTCAAAAATTTGTATCCTAGCCGTATTTCCTAGCTTGAAACGCGAAATGGACATGCTGGTATACAATAGTATATTTGGAATAAATTTGTTCACTGATTTTGTCATATTTAGGTAGAATTAGCTAAATAATACTGAACTGCAATGTTAAAGTATACGAATTCATCAATTTTTAAAAATCTGTATCCTAGCTGTATTTCCAAGCTTAAAACCCGAACAAAACAGATCGGAAGAGCACACGTTAATGTTAATGACTTATCAAGAAAAAAATTTAGAAAATTAATTATGGATTGGACTGTAATTAATGTTAATGAAAACCTTTTATTTGTAATTGTTTTATATTATTTTAATATTTTAAAATAATGCAGAAGTACTAAAAATCCACAACAAGCTATATACAATCAGTCAGTATATGTAAAATTTAGAATGAGCCCACCTACCCTTTAGCTTTGATGTATATAAGCATACTATTTACTGACATACTTACATGCAAAGCATGATTTATATATACTAATGTAATTTCAAGATAACTGTAAGCTATTTTGAAATCATTATATGTGAAGAAAGATTGAAAGAATTAGAAGAAGAACTGTCTTATAATAAATGGGACATTATTGGACTTTGTGAAGTGAAAAGAAAATATGAAGAGACAATTGATTTAAAAAAATGGATTTAAAAAGGGCACAAATATTGGAAATACAAGTGGAGTAGGATTCATTATAAATAAAATGTGGAAGAACAACATTGTGGAGATTGATGGTATATTGGACAGAATGGCAAGATTAGTTATATAACTTAATAGCAGATACCAAATGCAGATAATTCAGGTTTATACCCCAACAAGTTCACATAGTGATGAAGTAGTAGAAGGTTTTTATATGGATGTTCAAAAGACTTTTGATCAGAGTAAACAACATTTTAAAATTGTTATGGGAGACTTTAATGCTAGAATTGGTAAACAAATGAAAGATGAAAGTGCTGTAGGTAATTTTGGTTATGATAATAGAAATGAGAGTGGACATAGACTTGTGGAGTTTGCAGAAAAAAAAAACCTTTATATTATGAATTCTTTTTTTGAGAAGAATGTTAAAAGGAAATGGACATGAAGAATCCAAATGAAGGTACAGCAGAATTGGATTATATTTTGACTAACAGAAAATATATGTTTCAAGATTGTAATATTCTTAATAAATTTAACACAGGAAGTGATCATCGATTAGTAAGACATAAGATATGTGTTAATGCAAAACTAGAGACAAAAATTATTAAGAAAAACAATATTTACAGTTGATATTCCTAATCTTCAGAAACATTCTAATGGATTTCAATTAGAACTTATAAATCGGTTTCAAGTATTAGTAGATTTTAAACATGATTCAGATTTGAATGAAATTAATATGAAAATAATGGATACACTTTTAAAAACTGTAACAAAGATAGCTGGTAGAAAAAAAAGCAATTGCCCAATAAAATTTCTACTAAGACTAGAGAATTTATGAAGAAAAGAAGAAATATGAAAATATACAAAAATAATGCAGTAAAAAGAATTGAATATCTCAAATTTTATAAAATGGTGCGGAAAAGAGTTGAAAATGATATAAGAAAGTATAACTGTGAACTAGCAAGGAAAGCTGTAGAAGAGAATAAAAGTCTTAAGAGTGTAAAGCAACATTTTGGTATTGGTAGGAAATTTATATCTGCAGTAAGAAAAAAAGATGGAATTATTACTAAAAAGAGAGATGATATCATGAAATGGGTAGAAAACTTCTATCAAGAATTATATAGTAATAAAAAACAAGTACCTTATATCTATTATATCTTCCAAATTGCCCAGAATTTTAAATGAAGAAATGAGACATGCAATTAAATTTATGAAGAAAGGAAAGGCTCCAGGTGATGATGGAATTATAATTGATATATTAAAAGAACAGGTGAAGAACTAGATTTTTTTTTAGCAAAGTTGTAAACCAAATGTCTAAATGATAAAGATGTACTAGATGGTTGGAAGAATGCAGTATTAATATTAATATTTTAAAAAGGTGATAAAGAAGATATTAGAAATTACAGACCTATTAGTCTTTTATCAGTTTTATACAAGATTTTTACCGAGATAATTACAACTCGTCTACAGAAAACATTGGATTTCCACAAACCAAGAGAACAAGTTGGATTTAAAACTGGTTTTAGTACAGTAGATCATATCCAGATATTGAGAGAAGTTATAGAAAGGACAAATGAATATGAATTGCCATTATGTTTTGGATTTGTAGATTATAAAAAGGCATTTGATTTTATTCAGTGATTAAAGCATTGGATCATCAAGATATAGAACCAGGATATTGTCATATTTTAAAGAATATTTATAAAAATGCAACAGCAACAATTAGATTACATAATGATACTAGAAAAGTCAACATTGAAAAGGGTGTATGACAGGGTGACTCCATATCTCCAAAACTTTTTACAGCAGTGCTGCAAGAAGTATTTTGTGGATTAAAATGAGAAGCTAAAGGAGTGAAAGTAAATGGAGATTATTTGTCATTTAGATTTTGCAGATGATGCAGTTGTTTTTGCAAATAATGCTTTAGAACTGCAGAAAATTTTACAGAAGTTATCAGATGAAAGTAGGAATAAAGATAAATGTTAAAAAGGCTAAAGTAATGTTTAATGGATTTTCTCAAAATATAAAAATAAAGATTGATGATGATGAGTTAGAAGAAGTTAACAGCTACAAATATCTTGGTCAGATTATTAATACAGATGGAAACATAATGGATAAAATTAATCATAGAATTAAACTTGGTTGGAGTACTTTTGGTAAAAATAACTTGATACTAAAAGAAAATATGCCTATGTGTTTGAAAAGTAAAGTTTTAAATAAATGTGTTTTAGCAGTTTTTAGTTATGGATCTGAGACTTGGATGCTAAGAAGTATGGAGAGATGCATGTTGGGAGTAACAAAAAGAGATCGAAAACACAATATATGGGTAAGAGATCAAACAGGTGTTACTGATCTCATTAGAAAAATTAAAAGACTGAAGTGGAGTCGGGCTGGACATATTTCTAGAAGAGATGATAATAGATGGACAATAGAAATCTTAAACTGAATTCCAAGAGATTGTAAAAGATCCAGAAAGAGACCACATGTGAGATGGATGGATGAAATAAGAAAGTGTGCAGGGGTGATGTGGAGAAGAGAAGCTAAATATCGTAGAAGATGGATTGAACTTGGAGAGACCTTCATCCTGCAGTGGATTGATCATGGTTGATGATGATATATCTACATCAATAATTTTGTGAATCAACAAATCACTATATATGTTTAGCTAATTTTTTTTTCCAATCATTAATTCAGATATTTTATAATTCCCTTTTATTTTATTATGCATTAGTTTATTAATTTTTCGGAATATATTACAAAATTAAAAATCTTGTCAACTTTTTTTTTCTTCATATATGCTGTCAACAATTATTCATGTTATTTAATATTTTTTTTATTCAATGATAAAATCACATGCACATTATTTCATTTAATCTATTAATTAACATTTTATTATCAAACCCTTTTTTTTAATAGGAATTTTATGAATCCAGTACATAGATTTAGTGTATATATATATTGCAAAGAAAGAATAACAACAATATGTTTCCAACTAAATCTATTTATAGGAAGCAAAACAAACTACAAAATGCAATAGATTCTATCTAGGCCAGCTGCCAATAACAGATTTATGATAGCAGACCGGTAAACTCTTAAAAAAAAACAATATTCATAATGCAAATGAGATATTTATTTTATTCATAATGATAAATTATACTTTTGATCCTGAAGGAGATCAACTAATGATGATTGATGATAGAGGAGTCTCAAAAAGTTTTTTTTGACTATCTTTTAAAGAAGTAATATTAAAAATTAATATGTATCACATTTTTAAAATTTCTAAACAGAATCCACATAAATTTCTGATCCTAAAAAAACTTAAGTGAAGGGATAGGATTATTTATAAAAATAAAAAAATAATAAGTTGATAGCAATACATGTTGTAAATTAATATACTTTAATTGACATATTTTTTATACAACCAGAATACATTCATATAAAAATGCCCTCCTAGTTTTTTAAGATGGTGCCCAACTATTTGGATTACAGTCATTTTGTTCTTGTAATACTATCTTAATTTCTCAGTCTTCAGTATTGAAAGTGTCTTTTTTCTTTTTCAAAAAGAAAACTTTTTTAAAAAATAAAGCCTACTTCAAATTCACCCAAAGAGAAAATAATTCCTTTTATTCATAGACAATGTTATTTTACAGATAGATAAAACTCAATAATGTCGAAAAATTCTGATCATAATATTACCAGTAATTTAAAAATTAACTGAAACTTCTGTAAGAATATTTTAATAAAACAATTGTAACACCTCAGTAAAAATGTAATTAAAGCTAATTTAAATAAGAGGTTAAGTAAAATAGTATTTTAATAAACTTTACCTCTCACTGAATTATAAAATAGAATAACATTTTTGATTCTTGCCAGTTTCTTAGTGGTAAAGTATTATAAACTTTTTAAATTATATTGTTTACAGATCACAAATTCTAATGTCTGGTTTAAGAAGAGAAATGATAATTGCAGAGTTCAGACTTTAACTAACAGTAATATCAAAAAATACTTGAAACTTGAAGTTAATATGTATAATTTATTAGAATACACATACATATTATACAATCACTAAATACAATTTGATATATAACTTAGTCAATAATGAGTGGTCTTGCCAAATGACTGGACTCACTCCCAGCTGTATGTATCAGCTTGCCTCGTGAGTTCTAATCTTAACTTTTCGGTCTGTACTGGAAAGCTTGCCTTGAGTTTGCCATAGTCGTAGCAGCTTCCAATCCTAATCGTGGACTTGCCTCACTGTATAGACATATTGGTAGTGAAATATAGTAGCAACACCTTTGCTGATGGAAGTGGTTTCAATGGAGATCACGTTCAGTCATTCAGGTAGACAAATGTTCTCTCTCTTAAGAGCACATACTGACATTTAGATTAGACAGACATTCTCTGTCTTATCACCACAAAAAGGCTGACTATTTATTACCTTACTAGCAGCAATTGGATTCAGAGAGCATTCAGAGAGCCTAACCAATGGTAGGATTTTATACACATGCTTACACATTGGCCATACTTATGTTTTACCCTTTGGTCATGTTTATACATTGGTTATTCACATGTTTACACATTAGTTAGTGCTAATGCATGCTCAATATGATCAGATAAAGAAGGAATCTGAATTAGTCCACTTCTGAAAGCAAGGTCAGGTATGACAGTAATGACTGGTTTAAGGTGAGAAATGACAAATTTTTTGCAGTGAGGTTCTTCATCTCTGGATTAGATAAGGAATCATTTGATCAATAAACTTTTACAATTTAACTGTTTCTAGTACAAATATTTAATGCAATAAAATATTAATCCATTGATATATATATATATATATCATAATTGCTTATATTGAATTAAGCTGTAATCATATATATTAAGGTATAATTCTCTCTGTATACAAATGAGTAAAAAATATTTATACAATTAAACATATACAATTTTTATATAATGAATTAATACTAAAGTTTTGACTTATTGCTAATGATTTTTGAAAGTCAAATTCGTTGAAAGCTTATAAAAAATATAATGACGACTAATGATAACTACTCATTTTATGAAGATATTTCCCTTTTTTTTTTCTCACTTTGCTCATGACAATGGAGATCGATTATAACATTTATGATTTCAAAGCAAAGATAAAAAGATGCTATCTTGATTTATAAGTTTCTCAATTATTTTTCTCTGGAATCATTTAAAAATTAGGTAATTAAGTGGTTTTTTTTATATAGCGCATGAATTACTCTATTTTTCAATCACCTCAAAAACATTTTTTGATTTTTTGAAAGGTAATCAAAATCTTTCTAGAATTTTATAAACACTAATTTTCATTTTTAATTACTTTTTCAAATATTTTAAAGTTCTAATTAATTATTTTTTTTGTTAATTTTATAATGCTACTTTTACTAAATATCAATTACATATTCCCTGCCGTGAAGTCTAACAAAAGCTGACAGTTTGGATAAGGTTATTAATTTGTTTTCTAATGCCTTTTGAATTATTTAAAAATCATATTGAAAATTCTTCTAAAATAATTGTTAAATCAAAATATCTATCAAATTTAGAAGTTGATAGAAGTTCCTTTTTAACACTATAGTTATTGGTAATTCTAATATATATATACTGTACTTAAATTACATCTTTAAAAAGAAAATTAATGATAGGAATAATTCAGATTTAAATAATGATACTTATATGAATTTTATTAATTTGTTTAATATTAATTTGTCAAAATTATTTGTTACTTATTTTTGTTAAACTTTGAGATCACTGATTTTGATTATTAGCATAATAGAGAATTACCATCATACCAATGACTAATCTATATTATCTTGTGCAAAAGAACTTGTGGTTTAATAGTAATGCAATCGCTTATTATTTTCCATTAAATATGAATTGGTTCAAATAGAATTTGAAAAAAATATTAAAATTTGTTTTTCAAGTGGCCTATTCATAGTCAATCTAATCATTGATTAGTAAAAAGATATCAATATTCTTTGCTAGCGAATGAAACAAAAGTAGAAAAACATCCAAACTTTTATAACCTGGTGAACAATGTTTTTTTTTTTTTATGACTGTTTTCTTGTGATTGAAGAGATTTATATATAGTAAGATTGATTAAATTATGACTTTAAAAAAATCAAATTATTTCAGAAGTTTGAGAAATATTAAATAAACATTTTTATAATTTATTACACAAAGTTTCTTTCGAGCAATAAAGTTCTTTTTTCTTCACTTTTTATCTTTTAAAAAACTGATTTATTGTCGTTATTATTGAATTGTATTTTCTTTCAATACAACATCTGAAATATTATATGAGCATAGTAAGCGAAACTTTTTATTGGCACTAGTAGAATTTAAATGTCACTTAGAGAAATCTATAACTCTTAGAAAGCACTATTCAGACTAAGAATAGGGGGAAACTCTCATCAGTTATAAATAGAGTAATAGGAAGGTAGAAAATAAAATACGATCCATAATCAACAAGTGACTGATAGATAGATTATATTTCTTAACTAGAACGTAAACAATTCATCTAGAATGCACCTTTGATTAAAAAAACAACAACAATACACTTTGTTTTCCAAGATGGAGGTTGAAACATCAAACTAACTCTTCAATACTCAAAAATAAATTGTTTGTCAAGCGCTGTTAGCCGAGAGGTCATCGCGGCCGCTTTGCAAGCAAGTAGTTGGTTGCAGACGGTTGTGGGTTCGCGTCCCGGCCGGTGCTATGACATATGGAAAAATAAATTGTTAAAAAAACTTCAATATAAAACTCATAATAGATTGAAAAAAGTTTATGTGTGGTATGTCCTGAGGGTATAAATTTAATATCAGTCAGGAAGCATGGTAACTTAAATAAATTGAAGTACAACTTTGAAATAACAAAATAAATTTATTTGATATCAATAATAAAGTAGGAAAAGAATGAAGAATAGAAAATAATTAGAAATTTTATTAGAAATCTCTACAATTTCATGGGTGTGTCAATTTCTACATAGCACATAAATATAATCTATTGCAGTGTGTCTTAATTGAAGAAAGTTATTCATGCATCCACTTGGGTATAATTGTACATATATATATAACAATAAAAATAATAAATATAATGGTAACTAACCAAATATCTATAAATTAATAATGGTAAATCTGCAGAAGTACTTTCGGATTATAGAATTAAATTAAAGTACTGCCGATTGAAAGACTAATAGTTAATTACTGTTATATTTATTATATTGGTATTACCATAGTTTTTAATTGACAGACATTTTATTTGTTATATATATATATATGTGTTAGGAATAACAATAATAAATTTTGGCAGTTATCATATCATTATGCAGACAATCTGTTGCTGTTATAATATGCGAACCATATTCACAATTATTATGCTTTCCCAAAGTTTATTACACTTCATTGCATCTTCCTAGTACTTCAGCATTTCATTTCCTTTCATTATACACACATAAAATCCTACTGGAATTTCTATACAAGAGTCTATTTATGCATAATTGTTCCTCATTTGCATAATTGATATGATTAGCATATGAAATTTTTTTAGAGTAGCTTAATAATAATGTGATAATTTATTCGTGTATTATCTGTATTTATTTATTTACATTCATGTATATAATACATGCAAAGTCAGTCCATTCCTCCCTACTCTGGAAACAATGCTCTTATTCACATACATAATCCTCTAATTTTGCAGGTTTTCTGCATACATGAGTTCTTCTCAGGAAAAGTCTTGCTTTCTTGTGAGGTTATAATCCCTTCTTTTTGTTGAAGCTCACTTGATGTACCATGATCTTTAGCTGATTCAATAGTTTGATCCTTAATTAAATAGTTTGTTACAGTTTGATCTATATCCACAGTTTGTTCTTCCTTCTTTCAATAACATTTTTGTCACCATTTGCTGGCTTAATATTAGTATTATCTACATCTGATGACGAACTTTTATAATGGCATGAGTGGTTTCTATTATCAACTTGTTTCAATCTAATTTGCTGAAGAAAGATTTTCAATATTACTCTGGTCCCCAGTTATTTTTAAAACATCGCATGTCCAAATGTTTTCTCCAACTTTAAAATTTTCATAATCCAGAGAGGGAGTATTTTAAATTTTCATTTGTAGTAGACAATAATTTAGAAATATTGGTATAGAATTTTTTGTACATTATTAACAATTTGTCTGGTGTCTTGTTAGTAGCTGTACATGTAATAAAGTGCTGGAAAAACACATTTAGTAATACTTCTATAATATTCTTGTAGTAGATTTTAATTATTAAACTGGTTTATCTGTCAGACCATTAGATGTGAGATACTATAGTGAGATAAGTATGTGACATATTTTTTGTCAGCTAGAAAATTCTTAAATTGCTGGGATTTAAAACTGTTCCCATTGTGTCTTAGGATAACCATGATTTAGAAAGATCTATTTTAGTGCTCTAATGTTATCTCAGCATTAATGTTTTTGATGATTTTATGTTCTAGCCACCATGAATATGAGTCTAAAACTACTAAACATATATAACCATTTATTGGTTCAGTGTAAACATTTCTAAGACTGAGTTGATTTAGGCAAAGATTCTAGTTTTTTTGGTGGTAGATTAGCAGTTGATTGGCACTAAATACTTTTCTTCATTATTTATTTTATTCTTAGCTCAGTGATCCAGCCAAAGCTTTCATGCAGACAATTCTTGGATGATCTTCATGAATTAAGCTGAGCACATGCTTTGACATAAGTAGATTTTAGTTTTCTGAAAGCTAATATTTTGACCATGTCCAATATTGTCACTTTTTAAATAATTTATATAATGGCAATAATACATGAGATTTTCCTAGTAGAAAGTTCTCAAAAAATTTCAATGGGACAAATAATGCTTGCAAATCTTTTATATTCATAGTCTTCTCAGCATTTTTTATTGCTTTTACTTTAGCTTCCTATTGTGTTCTCTTGATAATATTTATATGGATTCCCAAAGGTCAGAAACAGTTTCTTCCTAGTAAAGTTAAATTTTTATTGATGATAATATACAGTAATAAAACTTAACCTTAGAATTTAATTTCACAAGTACATTTACTTTTCCACACATATCTATCTTATTTATTTTTATTTACATCTGTAGTAATGACATCAGTTTTCATGAGTGATGTTTTCTTCTTACATATATTACTTATAAAGACTGCATGAAGCAATCTTTATAAGATAATAATGATAGATTCATTTCACAATCTACTTCCAAAGTCATTTACTGCTTGAATATATTTACATCCATTAAAATATAGTCATTTTTAAAAAGTCATTTAATTTCTTTATACTATTTTTACTTCTTAGTCTCTCCCCCCTTCAGATTTATAGTCCTATGTTAATCTTGTTTTAGTACATCTATCTTTACTGCAGTAAATGGCAGCTAAATGTCCTATTGTTTTATAAATATTGCATTTTTCATTTCTAAATCTGCAGTTTTCTTTACGTGACCATTTTTTCCACAACAATAAAGGTCAAAACATTTTTTGCACACTTGCAGTCAGGTCTTTCTATATCTGTAATCTATACTTCAATTGGGTAATTATCCATTTGTTTAGAGAGTAGAAATTTGGAAGTATTATCTAATATAGTTTCTTGAGTGATGCATTTTTCTGTTGTGCATTTGAATTAAGATCTGGTTCACTTAATAATACTTTTATAAAGTTATCATCTTATTATTCCATATAATACTGTGTTTTATTGAAAATAAAACTGGGTCTTATATATAAGTTTATGGAAGTGTTAAATTCATCACATCCCAAAAGTGTGGTGAATAAAGTCAAATATCAAAACCATGCTGATTTTTTTTTTTTGGATGCAAATGACATTGTTCATTTGGAATTTATTATAATAATCAGATACTTGAAATCTTTAGTTTTTCTTTCAACTTCTGATATAAAATTTCTTCAGGCGTCATGGGGGCACAAGTTGATTTGCTAATTACATCTTTCCTTGTGAACCACATAAGTGTAAACACTTTTATTTTATTACAATCAACTTTATTTCCATACGATCCACATAATTATTCTACGGCATACATTATTCATATAAAATGTACAACATTGCTGCTTAGTGATGCTATTTTTTTTGTTCTATCAATCTCAAGATGTTAACTGCATTTTGTTTCACAAGATTTTTTCACAAGCTGTCAACTAATCACTTGTGTCAATTTGCTGTGAACTTCAGATATTCTGTCAACTTCAACCATTCTTTCTATGACCTGAGGCTATAAATTTAATACCATTCAGGAAGTATTGGTAACTTTTAAGTAAATCTAAGTACAACTTTGAAGTAACAAAATAAATTTATTTAATATCCAATAACAAAATAAGAAAAGAATAAAAAGTAGAAAATGGCAGAAATTTCATTAGAAATTTCTAGTCTATTAATAAGCTTCTATGTGTGAGTGAATTTTTGCACATGCTCAGTAGATATATATATAATTTATTGCTATGCATCTTAATTAAATAAAGTTCTTCACACATCCACTTGGGTATAACTGCAATATATATGTCAGAAACACCAATCATAAACTTTGACAGATCACTATTATGCAGTCTGCCGCTATTGTAATATGTGAATCACACTTACAATTATTACACTTCCTCTCAGTTCATTACACTTTGTCGGACTTCAAAGCACTTCATTTTTGTTCATTATGCACATGTAAAATCCTAGTTGGAGTTTTTATACAAGAATTCATTTATGCATCATTGTTCCTCATTTGCATAATTGATATGATTGACATATGCAGATTTTCTAGAGTAGCTTAATAATAAAATAATTTATTCATGTACTGTCTGCATGTATTTATATAGTAAAATAAACTTTATTTATATTCATGTATATATATTACATATGCTTAATCAGACCAATGTGAAATGAATATGAAAATTTTATACATGAAGACTGATCTGACTGTTTTATCAAAAAAAGTTAGACATTATGATCACTTTTATAGTGGTGTTTGTATAAGTCTGAGAAAACATATTACAACTTGGGAAGCAATTTTCTATTTATATATTTGAATAATACATGTGAGCAAAATACAGTGAATGATTTTTGTCAACATAGAGAAATTCATAAATGCATGTGATTTAAATTTATACTATATTATGTCAAAATATGATCGAGCATGACTTTAAAAGTATAAATATAAGAGTAAATAGAGCATTATCAAGTGGTAGTGATTAAAATTTCTTAAAATAAAAACATTGTTTCCATCACAAATAAGGATAGATTTACTAATTAATGAGCAAGACCTAATAATAAAGGAAGAAAGATATAACAATGATGGTATGAAACATGAGAATGTTGGAAGATTACATAGATTACAACTAGGTGAAAAGTTGCAAATAAAAATTGATTTTGAAAAAATGAAAAACATTACAGTTATATAGAAAGTTGCATGCATTAAGATGCAAGACAAATATTGAATAGCATGCAAAAAAATTATAGATAAAAATCACATTAGTAGGACTGGGAAATTGAGAATGACATAAAGGAAAAAAGACAGATTATTAATAGTTGAACATGTTTAAAAACAATATAAATAAAGTTAATATGGAGCACAATATTTTGAATAGTAATATTCTCTCTCTTCTTCAGGTGTTGTTAGTCAGTCTAACTACTAACAGCTAGCACAGGAATTAAACCAGATATTCTCAGAGTCATGAATATTGAATTTAGGGTGACATTTCAATCAACTATATTATTCTTCCAAGGATAATAGTTATTTGAAAGTTTTATATACTTATCGATTATAGTTTTCATATTTTTCTATTTTTCCATTTCAAAGACAAAATTAGTGAGGGGGAAGTAAACATTATAGATTATCACAATTATTTCTATTCTCATATGAGCCGCTTCTTTAAAGTTCTTCTGTTTATTTTTTCATCTCTTCTCAATATTCTTAGTTTTTCCATATGTTTGTTAGTACATGCATAATATGCTACTATATATAATTTTTCCATGCTTGTACAATATATGTCTAATTTGAAAAACAAAAGAAGAGAGAAAAAGGTAAAAAAAATATTTAAAGAAGCTTGATGAATAATTCTGTAAGTCAACTTAATGTGATATCCATAATGTTTAGAAACTAGTCATTATCTTGCCCTTGAAAGAAAAAAAAATCAAAAATCAAAAGATCCCCATAGATAAGTACATAAAATTTTTAATGATTATTGTTTTTGATAGAATAGCTTAGTTAGAGTGTCATTTTAAATTCAGGTTCATTAGTTTAAAGGTGTCATCCTCTCTATTCTCATATTAGTTATCACAAATTAGAAGAGAGAAAAATATCACTCCAAATATTTTTTTTATAATAATAAAAAACTTTATTAACAAAATAAATATTTACAACTTGTACAAGTAATTAAAGAAAAGTTAAATTTAAATTACAGATTTATATACCAAAATCCAAAGAATTTGATATATTCCACTGTTAAGGCCAGAAGGTTCTAGGCTATTAAATAGTTATTTTCAACTCAAGGGGATTGTCCTGTATCAATGACCCAGAAGAAATATTCAAACACATCTAACAAGTGCTAACTGGGCTGTGACAACTCAAATCAGTAAAACATGTGACAAAATCTTTCCTTCTTTCATATGTCATAGCATCAGCCAGGAAGCGAACCCACAACTGTCTGCAACCAACTACTTGCTGCAAGGAAGCTGTGATGATCTCTTGACTAACAACACTTGACAAATGACAAAAATCTTTGGTTAGCCTGAGACAAAAGGCAATCAAAGGAATTCACCATTCATTCCAAATATTTTGTTTCATTCTAACTTGTGTTTGTTATTAACAATAATAACATACCTTTAACAACAACAGCAACAACAACAAAAACATTTAATAATTCAACTAGATGATGGAAAGAATTAGATGTAAAACTATAAGTAAAATGCCATAATTTGTATTTCAGACAAATGTTGATAAAAAATTAAATGAAAAAAAAAAAAATCAAGCAAGTCTGGAAAACATAATGGCAGCAATAACAAAAAGATGACATTTATAGGGAAAAACAGGATTGATTTACACTTATATAGAAAGAGAGGAAATGAAAAGTGGAGACTGGTGACAAGTTTAAGAAAAAAAGATATAATACCACCAGTTTCAATAAAAAAAAAATGAAAACATTATTTTGAAAGCTTGTTAAGAAATATAAAATAGATTGAAATTTCAGAAAAATGAATTAAAACAAAATATACATTTATGACAGAATATCTTATAACATAAATGACAAAAATAATATATGTAAAAATTGTAGAGGCATTATAATTACTAATTCATTGAATCAACATAAGGAAAAATTCTGAAAAAAATAAAATTTATAGATACAGGGACTTGGAAGCAGAGAAGGCATATTTCTGAACATTCATAATAGTTCACTTGTTTTAATTAACTTTGGTAATTAAAAAAAGGGCAATAAACTAAGACATATATTGTAAGGGTTACTTACAATGTTATAAACATAACTTATTCAAATTCAAGATTAAAACATAAACTAAAAAAATATAAGTATAAGTTTATAATAAGTAAACTTATATTTTTATACATACATACATATATATATATACGTATTTAACTCAAGCATTAAAATCTTAAGTTAGATAAATAGCGACTTAAATAATTGCTAACATACTAAAATAATTCTTTTTCATATATACTATGAATTATTTGACTAATATTATTAATCAAGATGTAGACATGGAGATAACCCCAGGTCAATATCGCATCTTAGCAGCTAAAACAAAGGAATTAAAATTTAGAATTCAATTATAAATTATAATTATTTCAACAACAGGAGAATATTAAATCATGAAAAGCAAATATTATACATGCTACTGGAAGTCTACTCCAGTATAAAAACTAAATCAAATAATTTCAAATTTAATCCTATATTTTGCTAAGGAATTAACCACTACACTCATTTGTTTTGCTCCTCAAAAGAAGATGGATCAATAATTTTAAAGAATTGCTTCATGATAGAAATTTAATTATAAAAGAACTCCAATTTCATTCAATAAAAGGAGTAAATAAATTACTCTTTAATATTATTTCTTATATTTTCAAAATGAAATTATCTACGTATTTTCATTTATTAATTATATAAATTTAGAATACCATTGTAAACTGAAATTCTAACAAAGAGAAATTTATTCAAAAACTTACATAAAAATTGACATTCAAATATTTTAGAAGACAAGAATTATTAAAAATGCATCGTGGCTAAATACCACTTATTATAGGATAAAATGCAAATGTTTTAATCAAAGATAATGTAATTATTTAATCCTACAAAATGTCTAAAATATATATGATTTCATAGACATAATTTTCAACAAGGATTTAAGTGGTAGCAAAGTAACCTGGAGAAGATCCTAACTTCACATGATAGGAGGAATTATAAGCAACAGAATATTTTGATTGCCTCTGCGATGGTTGATAAACAAAGAACTTAAGACTATATCATTGATAAACATTCTTAGCCTCATCACATAAGAGAATAGAATAATATCATTTGATTTAACATCTCAGATTATATTCATGTGTTATATATTTTTGACATCTAAATTTTATTTCCTTTGCTTCCAAAAATTGTTTATGTTGCAAATATTCCAATCAAGAAAATTATTTAGATGAAGAGAAATAGAAGATCATTACATCAAACATTTTCAGTTTTTTTTAAATAAAATTTAGGTCTTCCATTTAAGAAAAGCAACATTGCAAACATGATATGAAGGTAAGATTTTACTTTCTTCATATTGAACCTATTTATGACAAATATAATCTTATTTATTACTAATTTAAATAATATAATAACATTTTTTATTATTCTTTGTGTGTATTACTAATATCCTTGAATGAAAGGCTTTTATTTCACAATATGATCATGAGTAGAGGGGTTTATTTATAAAATTGAAATTGCCTCAAAAGGATTTTACAATTTAAACCATTATTGATACACATAATATTAAATTAAGACTTAGTTAGAAATATTATAATTTTGAAATCCTAAATTTTTAATTACCATTTTATAAATTATTGAAATGTGTTTGTGTTATGATGTATATTACTATTATGGATATATGGAAAGGAACTATTTAACTTAATGTTATAAATAATAGCAATATACGCAAACACATGTTATAATAAAAAAAAATATTATTTTGTTTCATGAAATTCAGTTATATTGTTATCTTTTAAAAAATATGTTAAAGTTTGTTTTAAATTCAAGGAGATCTCTTATTTGTTTGATTTATTTAGATATTTTGTGGAAAAAAATATTGGAGAATATACACATATATTTCATATCAATCTTACATCTTAATATTGTAAATAAATTATTTATAAAATAATTTATTGCACTAATTACTACTATGGGATATTGATGGTAATGCCCGAAAAGAGTTAAATGCAACATCTACCTGAGTTTGAATTCTGAGCATAACGGAACCACCAACGAAGGTGTAGGTCGGATGAATCAGTCTAGATTATATCTGTATTGAATAATTTGATTTTAAATTATCTTGTTTAATATAGATTCAATTTTAGATTATAAGTACATCGTTTCACCCATGACATCCTATACGAAGATCTTAAGTCTGACTATAGTTAGATGCTACCATATTGATTACTTAAAAAGGACCATACCATTACAATATTTTCTGCATGATAACATTAAAAAGGCATACAATCATATCTATAGAAAAAAATACTGGAATTAACTAACATAAATTTAACTCTTATATAATAATATAAGCATGAAGATAAAAATAAGAAATATGACTTATTATCATTATCATCATTTTTAACCATTAGTAATCCACTGCAGAATGAAGATCTCTCTAAGTTGAATCCAGTTTCTCTGATTGTTAGTCTCTCTTTTCTATAGCACATCGGCAAACTTATTTATTTTATACACCCAACTCACAAGTTGTCTCTTTTTATGATTTCTAGGAAATTTCTTAAGATCCAGTTTAAAATATCAACTGTCATCTATTATAATTTTCTAGTAATATGTCCAATCCAGCCTCAATTCAGTTTAATTTTTCAATGAAATCAGTGATAACTGTTTGTTCTCACACTTGTATTTATTATTATTCCTAACACATATTTGTACATATTTTGTTGAGGGTCTTAGATTTCTGTATTACTCTCCCATTTTTTTTTTAAGTGTCATAGCATTGGCTGGGATGCGAACCCGCAACCCAGGCAACTGCCTGCAAGTGCAAGGCAGTCACGCTGACCTCTCGACCACCTCCCATTTAGTGCCCAAATCTCAGATTCATAAGTTAGAACTGATTAAACACATCTATTTAAAATCTTTCTTTTTAAATACATAGGAATATTTCCTTTTAATATTATGTTTTTCTAATCAAAAACTCTATCAAAGTTTAATTCTATGATTAATTTCACCCAAAATAATCCAACCAAGATATTTGTAGTTCCTAACTTTTTTAATTCTTGATTATCAATCTTTATTTTTTTTTTGTGACAATATTACTTTATTCTTTTTAGCATTTATTCTCAGTCCTACTATCTTATCTTCATCTGATAATTCTTGTAACATTTCCAAATCTGAAACATTATTTGCAAAACTAACTACACTTTCTACAAAATCTAGATGACTTAAATAATTTTCATTTACATTTATTCCCTTAACTTCACAGTTTAATCAAAAAAATATTTTTTTGGAAAACTGCAATAAAAAGTTGTGGGGTTATAGAATCACATGGTTACATCCTATACTCACTACCTTGGCAGTTATAAAAATATTAAATTAATGGTGAAATGTCCTGAACAATTATTTAGTTGTGATAAAACAAAATTATTAACAATATAAGATAAAGGTAATAATAATTATTGTTGTTGCATTTTGATAAATATTCTACACAATAATATCTCAGGACTATATCTTGATGATCTAGTGCTATAATAACTGTAAAAATGCTTATAGAATCAAATAACTTTTTCATAATATATAAATTCAAAGCATAAGGGCAATTCATATTCAATATTTTTTAATAATTTCTCTCAATATTTGAATGTGATCCACTGTGCTAAAACACTTTTAAATCGAGCTGATTTTTTGGTTGGATAAAATCCAAAGTTCACTATAGATATCTTGGTAAAGATTTTGCAAAGAAATGAAAAAAGACTGGTCTGTAATTTTTAATATCTTCTCTATCTATCACCTGTCTTAAATACCAATGTCACAACTGCATTATTTCAATCATCTGTTGCATTTTTATAATTTAGAGATTTGGTATATAACTTTGTAAATACTTTTTCTATTACTTCACCAACTTTTTTAAGATATCAATTAAAATTCCATTATTTACTGAAATCTTTTCTTTTTTCTATATTTAATTGCATGTCTCTCTTGTTCATTTAAAATACTGGGCAATTCAGAAATCATACTTTTATTATTAGATAATTCTCTGTGATATCATTTCTCTTTTTAGGAATAGTTTTATCTTCTCATTCAAAAATAACTTTCCTTACAATTAATATATGCTTTATACTTTTGAGACTTATTCTCTACTAGCACTTTATTTCCTTGTATTGTTATTAACTCTTTTTTGTAACATTTTATAAAACTCTGCACATTCAATTCTTCTTAATGGATCATTTTTAAATATTTGTCCATTTCTTCTTTTCTTCATACATTGTCTTCATTCAGTGGAAAATTTATTGATAAATTGCTTTTTTGTGTAGATACTTTCTTACAGTTCTTAGTAGGGTAACAGTTATTTTCTTATTGATTTCAATCAAGTTTGAATCATCTTCAAAGACTGTTAATATTTTAAAATGATTTGGAAGTTTCAATTTAAATTCATTAGAGGATTTCCAAAGATTAAGAATATCAATTGTGATTACTATCTGTCTTAATAATTTTTCTGTCTAGTTTTGCATTATTTTAACATGCATCTTAAATCTTACTAATCAATGATCATTTCCTATATTGAATCTATTGTAATTTTTATGTTAATCAAAATATTATCAAATTATGTTGTATCTTCATTTGGATGCTTCTATGACCATTTCTGTTTAGCATTTTTCTGAAAGAATTCATATCTTTTTTTGCAAACTTCACAAATCCTATATTATTTCTATTCCTATAACCAAATTTATTTATAGGACTTTTATATTTCAAAAACATACCAATTCTAGCATTAATATCTTCCATAACATATTTAAAATATTGTTTGGTCTATTCCCATAATCAAATTTATCCATGGGACTTTTATATTTCAATAATATACAATTTTTACTAGTATTAATATCTTCCATAACAATTTTAAAATGTTGTTTGGTCTGAGCAAGAGCCTTTTACATATCTATATTGTACCAGTCAGACTGAGGGTCTTATCAGGTTTCATCTCCCCTCCACATGTACACTACCCCAGTTATGTGATTAAATGGTAACAGATGAATTATCTCTTTTACCACACTATATAATTTTAATTCTATAAACACTTCTTCCTCTTCCTTAATTTTTCTTCTTCATATACCAATATATATTTTAAATAATTACAAAGTAGAGAAATAATTAAAAGTAGAAAGGTAGAATGAGATCGGAAGAAGACTGCGAAGAACAGTCGAAACTGTAATTATAATAATAAATATTTTTGCTTAAAAGATGTAAGAAGCTTGCAATTATTTAAAAGCTATATAATTTTAATGAGAGCTTGTCTATATTTTACTATAATTCTTACAGCAGTTAGCCAACGGATCATATGATGATGAAATATTTATAATTAATGAGAACCAGCCATTTTAAATATTGTGGCATTTCATTTTTTCATATGATAAACCAATCCTCATTACTATTATTATTTCTATTTAGACTGATATTATTAACCACTAGCGCATTAATCTCTCTTTTGATAATTAATTTTTATAACTTACACACATATATACTTAAAACATTTTATAACTATTATGGAATGCTGCCAAGAAAAAGACGATAGATATTTTTATAAAACTTAACCGTTTTATACTACTACTAAAAAAAAAAAATAATAATAATTTCTAAAGCATTTTCAAATATCATTACCTCTCTTCAAGAAATAAATAGCATGTTTCTTTTACATATAAGTTAATACTAATAATCATAAAAGAAATATATTTACAATTATTTCAAATACAACAACAAAATATAATAAAAAAAATTGCAACACACTGACAATGCATTCTAGGGTATGAAGAATTAAAAAAAAAACACCAATAAACAAAATATCATACTTTCACTTTTGATTTTAGAGCTCATTTAAATTCATAATTCCAAGCATGTACTATCTTATGAATTTGCTGTTATGTGAACATGTATACTCTGGGTTCATTTTTCTTAAATGCCACTGATAGGTGCTTCTATAGTGACTGATTATACTGAAAGGATTGTCCATTTTTGATAGATTTCTTTTTTCAGGTTACTTAGCAAACACATATGTAAAATAATAATGTATTTGTTTGCAGCTCTGAACCCTGGGAAAGCATTGACTATGAGATTTCATTTTTTATTGATATTTCATCCTTCTCTCTCCCTCTCCTCTACAGCAGACTATTTAAATAAAACATTTAGCAAGCACTGATATACTGAGAAGGGGGCCCAGCCATCTCAGGTGATAAATGCCATAAGAATTTATAAAGATGGGATTTATTTATTCATAATTATCCCTTCCTTTTTTTTTTTATAGACATGATTATTTTTCATTTCTCTACTGTTCTTAGCTTGCAATTATTGCAAATGGTTTAAACTGCAACTTTTTGTACAAATTATTATATTTTTCCTCTTATAAGTTAGGATCCTTTACTTTAGGTCAGCTGCAGACAGAAAGAAGAGAATGATGAAAGAAATTAATTTTTATAACCAAAATGTTTTCATTATATGAGTGACCAAGGCAGACAAACTAATAAAATTTTTACTTAAGATTTGTTTGTAAGACTCATCTCTTTCATTTTTTAAATTAATATAATTGTTAACTTACAAAAAAAAATAACATATTAATTTCTTACAGATCTGTTTATTTGGTAAAAAAGAGATAAATTTAACATAAAGAAAAAAATTCCTTAAAAGCAACTATTTTAATTTTTATTTAAAAAAAAAAAGTTATAACTTTCCCTTTTTTTCTTCACAAAATTTAATAAACCCGAATAACTTTAATATATAGTTATGCAGGTCTTTACATTTATGTTAAATCTAGCATATTAAACAATTAATTAAATGTAATTTTTAAAAAAATTACAATTTGAAATTTTTTTTTTCTCTCTCTCTCTCTCTTTTATTAAAAAAATGCCCCTTTATTCTTATAGTAATTACCATGTTTAAACACATGGACCACAATGTTCTGATAGAATATATAAGTTCTCTATTTTTTCATCACAATGAGAATTTTGGGGGGCATAAATGTGAATTGTCTACACTTGGTTTCTTTTATTAAGTTGAATAAGTAATCTTGCCATTCTGTCTATTTCTGCAGTGTTGTTCTTTCATTTTTTATTTATAATGAATCCCAATTTATTTGTACTTCCAATATTTGTGTTTTTGTATTAAAATACATATCTACTAATAAATCAATTGTCTTTTTAACTTTTCTTTTAATTTTAAAAATTTCAATCACATCCTATTTAATATTATACAGTTCTTCTTTCAATATATGCAATCTTCTTTCATTCGAAAGCCATCTAAAAGCTTGTTTGTTACCAAATGATAGTCTACTACTCTTTTAGTCACCAAACACTGCCTTGAAAACTCCTGAAAAAAAGGTCCAAAATTTAGCTTTGTCTGTCATGATTGTAAATATCAGTTTTAAAAAAGTTCATTCACACACACATTCATCCTGCCTTCAAACAACAAACAACAAAAATTTCTATCAGGGAACTGAGAAGAAAGACTATAATATTTCTTGAATTCAGAAGTAAAAAGTCAAAGCCACTGTGCTGCATAATGTATTTTGGTGAACAGCCTATCCATCTTCATTTATTATATGAATAATCATATAGCGATAAGTAGTTGCAGCAACAAGAATGCATAAAGATGATATTTAGTTCCTTTAAGGCCTCAAAGAGGATGCAAAGGGTTTACTTACAGTTAACAGCAAATTCCTTTCTGCAGCCCACTAATATAAAACTATCCAAAAGCCCAAAATAAGAATGCTGCTTATATTTAATATAAGTACTTTTAATATAAAAAGAAAATGTAAGAGAATTGGAAATCCATTAAATAATAACAACACTCTTTATATTTTGATGTATGGTGATGATATTTTATATTATATGACTTGAAAATTAAAAACAGAATTATAATAATGAAAAAAGAATTGGCATATAAAAAATAGATGACTGCTGAATATCTACAGGAAAGTCAAAAGTTAGAACAGATCAATAATAAATAATAAGAGAATATGAGAAATAATAAATATTAAACACATTATTATAAATAAAATCAGAATAAACAATTGGTATAGTAAGGACAAGTATGGAGAATGTCTAACTAAAGATTATGAAAGAAATATTAAACTAGATAACAATAGAAAAAAAAAGACATCTGAAATAAAATTTAGTGAAAGGGAATACATATAAAAATTAGAGAAGACATTTGCAAGAAGATTTATGGATTGTCAAGAAAGTATGGCGATTGAAAATTGGAAAATGTTACAGAGCATTATAGACCCAATAATAAGAATTTTAAGTGATGTTTGCATGTACACATCTGTATATTATTCAATATCGAGTAAAAGAAAATAATTTATAACAAAAAATATCCATACTTATTCTTTAAAAGATTATATAATATAAAATTTAAAAAATATATTTTGAAATAAAAATAATTTATTTAGCAATATAATATCAATTATTTAATAAAACACAAATCCAAAAGAAATATTGCTGAATTTGTAACGTTTAGAATTTAAAAGCATGTGTGTGTGTGTGTGTGTGAATGTGAGTGTATATATAATATGGAATATATAAATCATACAATTTATTTAGAAAACAAATATGTAGTTAATATATTTTTATAACAACCAATGGTTGGAAAACAATATGTTTGAAAATGTGAAAAATATATAATTTATTTAGAAAGCAAAATTTTAGAGAAAAATTAAATTAATAATAGCAAACATGACTCAATACCACTATGTGCAAAAAAAAATCCTTAAATTAATTTCAATGTAATTGTGTGCACAAAATCCACAAGAAATTAAAATCTAAAAAGGTATATTTCTCCATGTGGTAATTGATAGATTCGCAGTAATAAATGCAAATCCACAAAGCAAGCAAAATTAATTATATTCAACATTTAAATATATTGTAAGTAAACCCACACTGTTATTATTTGATGAAACAGATTATATTAGAAAATGAAGAGGCATATAAAATATTTTCA
Organism: Epiperipatus broadwayi; assembly: GCA_028023455.1. Taxonomy (NCBI): domain Eukaryota; kingdom Metazoa; phylum Onychophora; class Udeonychophora; order Euonychophora; family Peripatidae; genus Epiperipatus; species Epiperipatus broadwayi. The sequence goes on along the minus strand of JAQFVV010006929.1, from coordinate 211,417 downwards.
ATCCACAAAAAGGGGAAAACTTTTTATGTTGGTTAAAAGAGTACAAACCATTATTTTAAATAAAGAAATTGTATTTAAATCTTGACTGTCATTATTTCTATGCTGTGAAACTATGTTATCTATAAGATTAAGATGGACCACATATAATTTGACTTATGCTTAAGTTACTTTACGCCTGATAGTAATACTTTTATCACTCATAAAATTTATTTTATAATGTTGTTAAAAGAACTCTCTTGCCATGTGATAAATAGTAAAGAAACTGTTCATTACATTCCTCAATGACATTTGAAATACTTTTTATATACTTTTTTTTTAATGAATATTATGTGTATTTTTAAAATAAATTATTTTTACATTTTTATTTTTAATTTTTATATTTTAAAATTATATTAATTACATATTTGTAAATTGAGAAACAAATATGGTCATTTTAATTTTTATCAATTAGTTTTTCTTTTGCTTAATGATGAGTATGCACTAGCACCAAATTTGAATATTAAAATTTATATATTTCTAATAATTTATAATTAATAAAAGATTCATTAGTTAATAATTGATAAACTGAATGTTTTTTTCATTTATTGTGATCATGCGATAATTAGAAGTTTATTTTTCTATGTAAAGTAAAATGACAACATAATTATTTTACAAAAATATCTATAATTTGTAAATATTATATATATATAATAAATCACTAAACCAAGCTTATTTTATTTTGAAATATTTGCATTTTCAATAAATTAATTTTAAAAACAGTTAAATTAACTTCATTTAAATTTTTGAAATCCATTGAACTTTAAACTGGAGTGCAAATACACATTATTTATTAAAAATATTATTTAAAAATTATTTTTTAAATCAATTATTTTTATACTGTCACAATAGTAATATACTCCTGATTGAAGAAAAAAGACATTCATTTAATAAATGGAGAGGGGTTTGGGTCTTATTCCATCATTAATTTGAAGTATTATTACCTTTTAAACTAGCAATAACTTTCAGTATTATTATTTATTTTGTATAATTAGTATTTTCATAAATATGATATTACTCATAACTAGCCTTTAGTAAAATGCAAATTGTGGAGATAAACAACAATAATAATAGTTTTAAAACCTTGTCATAAAATAAAGAACATAAAAGTGTACTAGAATAGGAGGATCTCAGTTATCAAAATTAGACCAACTAAAACTAATTCAGATTATCAAATAGTTTGATAATCAAATTTACAATTATTTTTAGTCTGATTTTGATAATTGACATCTTATTCTAATATACTTTTATGTTCTTTATTTTATGTCAAAGTTTTAAAATGACTATTATTAATGTTTATCTCCATTTTGCATTTTATTAAAGGTTAATTATGAGTAATATGATTAAATTAATATACACACTATAACATTTTTTTTATATATATCCTCTTTATTCATATTTAGTTTTTTATTTTTGGTAATGAAAAAATATATATATTAATATAATGATTTAACAACTTATGTATTTATATTTCTTTATATAATGTTTAATACTTAATTTATTCATTTTCTCTTCAAATCAATAAATTCATGTATTTTATATATTTCCTTTCATTTTATAATATCAATTTATTAATCATTTATTCATTATTAAAAAATGTTAAAAAAATCATATCAGTCTGTCTTTCATTATTAGATACAAATCATCAATTTATCTAATGAATAACTTTACATTCATTTTGTTGAGAATACTGTTAATTCTATCTATAATGGAAATACTAACAAGTTATTCTATTTAGTGATCATTAAAGGTGAGTAGATGTAAAACCGTTCTGTTATTTTGTTTTTTAATCGAAAAGGTTAAAAAGTTTACTTAAAATTTATATTTACATTTTCAAGTTGTTACATTTTTTGGAAAGTTTTTGCTTTATTATCAAATCTATATCAATATGTTTAGACAAGTATAATTATTTCAAAACATTATTAGATTGTTTGAAAATTTCAAACTATTAGGTTGAATAGTGTAAAAAGTTAAGAATGATTGCTGATTGGCTCATTGTGCAAAACTAATGATAACTACTGAAGAAGACTAATAACCAGAAACCATCTGAGGATTAACTTAGAATTAAACATATGATAAATAATGATTACTTATCAATTATTTAACGCAGACTAAATATAAGTTATAGAACTCAAGTGATTTTAGAATTTATCATTTGAATTTTTAATCTTTAATTTTATATTTATTTTTTAAATTACCAATGCAACTGTAATTTGTTTAAATATAATATTTTTATACAATAGGTAAGATGAATACATGTTAATCATAAAATTGAAGCTGAAACAACAATAACTTACTTCAAGGAAAAACCTTCTATAACAGTTCTCCAAGAGAAATAAAAGGGAGAGGGGAAGCGTTATTCAGCAACTTGTATACCTGCTGGATGATGAGAATTTATTAATTTTCTTCTCTGTTTTACTCTTTAGGTAATAATAACTTATATCACTTTGATTATTAATAACTGTATTCGCTGTAAACCAGCTATCTGAAAAAAATATCTTGTGCATGCTTAAAATCTAAAAAAACCACTCAGATGGGTTAATCACTGTCCTATCAAACGCTAGTCAAATGTCATGTTATAAGTTTGAAAATGAATAAAAATCTGTCAACTATTTTTGTTTTTAGCAATTTTTTAAAGTTAATTAAAGAACTATTAGAAAGATCATTGTTTTTTAATCTGCAATTTAAAGACCTTTTTTCTATTATAAATATAATTTAATGGCTCATTTAAATTTATTATGTGGCTTTAAATATTAAAATGGCAGAATTGTGTTATGGGGAGGTCAAATATTGCCAAATTCCTATTGATAATGATTTAAGTATTTTTGTTTTGTCATAATCACTCAGGCAGAAAATTTATTATGCGTACTTATATTTAATAATATGATAAAATAAAATAAAAAACTATTCAAAACAATAAGCTATTTACTATATATATATATTCGTGTGTGTATATATATAATAAGTAAGAATTTACAGTCCAAAATATTTTATATGTAATATTTTGATATCAATTCATTGCAATAGTTTAAAGAGAAATTGAAATTATTACATTTAACTTACAATATTTAGAAGGATCGTAAATTTTGCAAGAACATTAGCTGCATTTCTTTTTTTTAGTTCTTTTTCTTCTACATTTTCATCATATTTTCCATCATTAATGGCAGTGTATGCTTTTACAAGTTCTTCCTGACTTTTGTAGTAAGATCTAAAATATCACATACTTATTTTTAATAAATTTGAAAATTTTAAAATTAATACAAATAATCAATATATCTTCATTAACATTATTAACTATTACTAGCTAAAAAATGATAATAAATATTATTATAACTTGTTAAAAATAATCCAAATTCTGAAATATATGTAGAACAATTAATAAATAAAAACCATGAAGTATTTATTTTTCTTTACTACATAACAGGCTTTTGTAAAAGACTAAGGAACGTTTGAGCATCAAATCGAAAACAATTACACCTTTTTTAAAAAAAAAATTCTTCAGTAAGAAACCGATTTATAAATCTTTAGTTCTTCACTCAATCACTGAAATAACATTTTAATATGGTTAACATAATTACATAGCAAATTCTGATTAATTATACATGAATAAAAAAATGTCCGAAAAACATTTATTTATATACAGAGTAGTGTGCCTAATGTTTAGCACATCTTTAGCCTTCTATGACTTCAGGTTCAAATACAAGTAGCAATGAAATTTTTTTCATGCATTTTTGAGTAAGTCTAAGATTTTTCAGCTAATTAGCTTATAGCCAATTCAACTACTGTCCAAATATTAGTTAATAAATAGGTATGTAGCTATTTTTAGCTGAAGGGGTTGAAGTTTGGCAAAGAAGGTGTAAAATTCCTACTGGATGGTGAGCCTATGATTTATTTTTACTTTTAATAATATTGAAATCCAATAACATTTAATAAGTAAAATAATACGTTTAAATTAATGTTTCAAATACAGTGGTAATATTTTCTATTTTTACACAGCAAACAGCAAACAAATTTGTATTGGACAATTGATATGATATATTTGATATCCATTTTTCTTTATATATTAAATAATGACACAATCTTTCTTGAAATTCAACAGAAATTGCAGTAAAAAAATATATATTTGTTAATTCTAACCATATTCATTGAGAAAATGTTAAAAAAATATAAAATGTTTGTATATCATGTATATAAAAAGAAATAGTAATAATATATATTTATTTTATTGAACTATTTAACTTTTTATATTTACTAGTGGAAATTGTATTAAAATATGGCAAACAATAGCTAACTACTACCAATGATAATTATTTGTTAGTACCTGCTATTATTACTCTATTGTCTAGTTACCCAATTGGTTGTCAGTATCATCATTTTCAAACCTTATCAATTCAATGCAGGATAAAAGTTTCTCCAAATTTAATCCAGTTTCTCCAAACTTTAGCCCCTCTTATCCATATCATCCAAGCAGCTTCCTTATTTCCTCCACCCATTTAGCACTTGGTTTATTTCTAGGTCTTTTACAATCTTTTAGAATTTAATTTAAAATTTTAATTTTCCATCTATTATTTCTTCTAGTAATATGTCCAGCCCAGTTTCATTTCAGTTTCTTAATTGTTTCAATGATGACAATAACATCTTTTTGTTCTCTCACTCATGTATTTTATTTTTAATTCTTTCTTGTTATTCATAACATAGATCTATTCATAGTTCATTGTTTGGTCTGAAGTCTCTCTATTCCTCTTCTGTTAAGTGACCAAGTTTCAGAATTAAGAACTGATAAAACATATTAAAAATCTTTCTTTTCAAATACCTAGGCATATTTCCTTTTAATATTAAGTTATTTTTATCAAAAGCACTCTATTCAAGTTCAATTCTATGATTAATTTAATCTATTATGTTTCCATCTGTAGTATTAATCTGCCCAAGGTATTTGAAGTTAAGTTCTTCTAATTCATTATAATTTTTATTCTCATCTTTTGAAAAAATCCATTGAACATTATTTTATTTTTTTAGCATTAATCTTCAGTTCTATTTTCATCTGATAACTCTTGCAATATTTCCTGAAGCTCTGAAGCATTATTTGCAAAAACAACTACATCATCTTCAAAATCTAAATGATTTAAATGATCTCCATTTATTTTTAATACCTAAGTTTCCCATTTTAATCCACAAAATATTTTTTTGCAAAACTGCTATAAGAAGTTACCCTATTGTATACCCTTCTCAATGTTAATATTAGTATTACTATGTAATATAATCATTGCTGTTGCAGTTTTATAAATATTCTTCGGAATGTGATAATATTCTGAGTCTATAACTTGATGATCCAATTTTTTAATCATTGAAGAAGTGCTTATAGAATCAAATGCCTTTTCATAATTTACAAATCCAAAGCATAATGGCAACTTATATTCATTGGTCCTTTCTATAACTTCACTTGGTTGTGATCCATTGTGCTAAAATCATTTTTACATCCATCTTATTTTTTTTGGTTGATTAAAATCCTAAACATGCTGTAGACAAATTGTAATAATGCTGGTGATTAATGACTCATATATCTATAATTTCTAATATTTTCTTTATCACTTTTTTAAAATATTAATATTAATACTGCATTCTAATTATCTGGCACATCTTTATCATTTAGACATTTGGTATATAACTTTTCCAACAATTTTTTATTATTTTTTCATCTGCTTTTTTTAAGACAATGATTGTAATTCCATCATTACCTGGAGCTTTTCTCTTTTTCATAGACTTAATTACATTTCTTACTTCTTCATTTAAAATCTTAAGCAATTAAGAAAATGTAATATTTGTAGGGAATAATCCCCCCCCTCCGCAATTATAATTCATATTTTATGACACTGTTTTTTTTTGTTATAGTTCCATCTTTCCTTCTTATTGCAAAAATAAATTTCCTATCAATGCCAAGATGTTGTTTTATATTTTTAATACTTTCATTCCCTCCTATAGCTTTTCTTGCTATTTCATAACTATATTATCTTATATCATTATTAATTTTTTTTTATCATTTTACAAAATTCTAGATATTCAAACCTTCTTAATGGATTATTTTTTATATATTTTCATATCCCTTCTTTTCTTCATAAATTGTCATTTCAGTAGAAATTTTACTGGACCAGTTGACTGTGCTGCAGTTTTAAATAGTGTATTAGTTATTTTGCTATTGATTTCATTTATATTGGAGCCATCTTCACAATCTATTATTTTAAAATGATTTGCAAATTCTAATTTAAATTCATTAAAATGTTTCTGAAAGTTAGGAGTATCAATTGTAAATACTGCTTACTTAACAATATTTGTCTCTTTAGTTTTGCATTAATTGGTGATCATTTTTTATGTTGAATTTATTAAATCATTACAATATTGAAATATGTGTTTTCTATTAATCAAAATATAATCAACATCTGAAGTATCTTCATTTGGATGCTTGTATGTTCATTTCCATTTAGCATTTTTCTCAAAAAAAGAATTCATAATATGAAGATTTCTTTTTTTGTCCTCATCCACAGCACTTTTATCTTTCAATTGTTACCAATTCTCATAACAATTTTAAAATGTCATTTGGTCTATTCAAAAATCTTTTGCACAATCATAATCTTCTTCTTCATCACAATGAGAACTATGCATTTGATATCTTCCATTAAGGTGAATAATTAATCTTGTCACTCTGTTTGATATCCATCAATTTCTGCAATATTGTTCTTTGACTTATTATTTATCCTACTTCATTTGTACTTCCAATATTTGTGTCTTTAAACTATAGTTCATGTTCATGTTTTAAATAAACTATCTCTTCACTTTTTCTTCTAACTTCCACAAAATCCAACAATGTCCCATTTAATATAAAAAGTTCTTTCAATTTATGCAATCCTTCTTTATTTGAAAGTGATCTGCAGTTTATGAGCACTGTGTATTAAAAATGCAATCATTCCTAATACCAACAAACACAAAATAGTACATAATAAGAATAGCAAACAGTCTGCTACACTCGTAATACAAATATCTCTATAGTTCCCTATGGTTTATTCCCCCCAACACACTTTAAGACTGGCTGCTTTCAAGACGGTTCCCATTGGCCTTGGTTTCCCAAACACTTTTGCCTTGGTCAAGTTCAGCTGCATGCGAACACATATGGCTTCATGTAGAACACTGTGATCATCACTATGAGATTCTTTTAGCTGCAATTATTTCCAACTCTAGGCAACAGTCCTCTTGGTAACTTCACTGGAAATCCACAAAAAATCAACTCTTCAAATCTAGATGCTAACCAGACATTTTCCTCTGTCCCCAGTTTCCCAAACTCTTTGTGCCTATTCAGCTGCTGACCATGACACATGTTCACTAAGAGTGCTACACATTAACTGAAGCTACTGCCATTTACATCTCTCTGCAAAATGAACTAGAAAATGAATCAAGCACTTTGTTGCTTAGTCTGTTTATAGTTTTTAATTACTCTCACAATTAATTACTTTCATCCATATACGGTAATGTTTTTAGGTCTATAACTAATTAATTGGTGCCTTAGAAATTCCTTTCCATGTAAGGTAATTTAGTCTCTTATCGAGAAATATTTATAATCAGTAAATATTTCTTGGAATTTATCGATCGCAATTAATGCAAGTTATTTAATTAAATTTACTACTTATCAGTTCACGATCTAAATATATTTCTCTAATATTTTTTATTTTTTCTGGAGTGCACCAACTTATATTAATGTAAATATATTTTTACAAAATACAACACCCCCCCCATTCCAGAAAAACCCTTGTCCCTCGCTGACTTCGATGCTTTTTTTCTCTTCCAACTTGGAGAAACACTTGATTTTTCATGTCCTTTCATTTTAGAAGTACCAATTTCAAACTTCTGATGAAATTTTTCACCACTTACAGGTTCAGTGGTGTCTGTGCAAAGATGGCGGAATTCAGCTTCTGATGGTGACTGCACAAGCATTTTATTTAATAACTTTCACAGTAGTGAATCACATAGATTTGCAGCAAATATTTTAGAAATTTCATTTCCATTGTCAGCATTTTGTGTACTCACAAGTTCTATGGTTATTGCACCAGATTTTTACTAATTGGCATTTTCATTTTCACTAGGCTTCTCTTGACTATAGTTAAGCTTGTTGTGTATTCAAAACCTATTCACTACTCACAGGTTAGAAATGTGGCTGTGCCAGCATGCTGTGTATTCGAAATGCAATCATTCCAAAAACCAACAAACAAAATAGTACATAATAAAAATAGTGAACAGTTTGCTACATTCATAGCACAAATATCTCTATAGTTCCCTATGGGTCAATTCCCCTGACACACTTTAAGATGGGCTGCTTTCAAGAAGGTTCTTATTGGCCTCAACAATAAATGTAAAGAGATAAAAATAAACAACATTTCGACCAATTTTCAAAAGTTGGTATTAAATTTTCTTTTTTTTTTGGAAAGAGAAAATTTTTTTTTTAAAAATGTAATTCAAAATTCTGTATAAACAATGATGATGTTATAGTACTTGTTAATGTTTCAAGTTTGGATCATAATAAAATGGTTTTTATTGAGAAAGATGTTTGACCCTTTGGGAATTGAATTAATGGAAGAAAATTAGAAAATATCACTAATTCCTGCTATTATCTTCATCAATAACCTCGGTGTTTCACTTTAGTAATTGCATAGTTTAATTATTATTATCAGTATCATAGCATTTAATCTGGCAGCTTTGGCAAAATTGTTTATAATCTTTTGAGACAGTGATCAATAATGAATAGCATTATCAACCCATGAACTATCATACCTATATATATATATTGTAACCTAGTGCTTTTGGCACTTGGTTTTATTTAACATTATTTATGCATGAAATTAATGTTATTCTTTAAAAAAATAAAAAATAAAATAAAAGTAATAATATTTGGTTAATAAAGTGTGCTATCCATTTTACCTAGATCTGGTTTGTGTGAGTAAACAATATGTTTCCAATACAATATCATGTTTTTAAAATGACAGACTAATCTAAGTAAGACATTAGTATAATAGCAAGTTAATATAATTTTTTTTAAAAAAGTAATAAACTGTATTTAGTTCTAAAATGGTTATAGTTTAGTTTTAAAAGAATTTTATTTAGGGAGAATATTGGTTTTTTAATACATTAATTTTTTATAGTACATTGACAAAATAAGAGTCTATAATGTCACTACTGGGTGGTAGTTGATGATTTATGAAAATATTAATCCAGGGTATGGAATAAATCCTGTGGTTTATAGATTGTTGTCATAAGCTATTTGGAAATGTATTGGGCTTTGGAATTTGGAATAAATTCCAGGTTTCTTCAAATAAAAATTTGGAGGAAAGGATCATGTCTTTATTTTTGATTTTGTCTAAGAGAGAAATGAATAGACTGTTTGGGTCTGGTGGAGGATTTGTGAATACTAATTTGCATCTCACATTCCAGATAGAGTGGGTGAGAAATACTGACATTCTTATAATTGGAAATTGTTTACTTTGTAGAGATTCTTTTAGCGAGAGGATTCTGTAAATATCAGTTTTATTGTTTTGGAAAATTAAAAATTATATAAAGAAAAAAACCCATAAATGTCAATTAAGTAATTGTTAAGATAGTATTGTTTTTGTTTTTTTTTAAAAAAAAAACTTCTGATGAATTTATTTGGAAGAAAATAATTTCATGTGTAATTATAGTCACAAATAAATATGGTTGATTTGAATGTATTTATTATTTTCATTTATTAAACTGTTTTGTATTACATTTTAAATAATATTGAAGCCACGTGATTCTAATAAGTTATACATTTTTTTTTTTTATGTTAAGGGAATGACCAATAAATACTCAATTCATTTAGCTTTTTTTTCTCATCTGCTGATTTCCTCATCTTAACAGTACTAGATTTTATAACTTTATTATTTTCTTGTTTTTGTAAAAACAAATTAGTAGTTTAATTGAAATTCCATCTATAATGCTCGGCTAAAAACTTTGGTAAGACATTCTGTTATTTAAGTTATCTCTACCATTTTAAAACTTTCTGCATTATTAATTATCACATCTTGAAAGTTGGATTTTTTTTTAAAAACAAAACTAAAATGGAGGAATTAACCAAAAGTATAAATAAAATTGTTGTTTTATCTGAAGTAATGAAAACAAATATATTTCAAATTAAAACTAATTATTTAATGACTTATTCTTATCTATTAATATTTTCCTGGTATCAAAGAAAAATAAATAAAGGAAATATTAGAAGAAAAAAAAACTTGAAACATTTTCCTGCATTTTTTTTTAAAAAAAAAAGAAAAAGATTGTCTACTTTTGTAAATAATGAAGGTGCTTTGTACATTAAAATATGTTTGGTTCACTGATAATTATCTAGGAAGAAAGATTTTGAAAAAATAATAATAATAAATTATATACATGTGTTCTAAAAAATGACTTATTTAAAAATAAATATGAAAATTAAACATATGTGCATTCTTTGAAAAAAAAAACTATTTGAAAGTAAAGTGCTAAAATTATAAAAGACAACTTAATAATATCTTTAGTGGCCTGAAAATAAAGTTGAATTATATTTTATATTGTGTGCATAATAGAATTCTTGTAGCTTCATTCATTCTTTAATTCAACTGCAATTATTATAATGCTAGTCTCTACGAAAATGTGTGCATCTTCTTCAATGTTCTAGTTAACTAACTATACGTATAGTCTTCAAATCATATGTATGTTTATTGTCGATGTTATAATATTCGTTTTTTTTTCTGGATCCAAATCATTATCATTAGAATCAAATTGGAAATTAAGCTTTGTTTCTACTACATTTTTTTTTACATTTTTATTATTATAATTGCCAAAGGAAAAAAAACTTTTCATTAGAAAAAAAAAGTTTATTACTTTCAGTGCTTTGTAGACTGTGACTGGATGGAAACTCTTTACCTGGATAAACAGCTCAGCAGAGAAATAGCTCTACTAATGAGATAATATGTATTTATTTATTTAATGTTTTTTTTTGTTTGTGTTTTTTTTTAAAAAAGAAAAAACTAATTGGTAAAATTTTATTTTGTTTATAATATTAATGTATGTTAAAGTTTATATTTCTTACATAATATTTTAAGAGTCTTGTAATGACAAATGTAGGTCTTACTATCATTAATTTGGGTTAAGTTTATATTTGATATAAAATTTATACCTGTGAAATATATCTAATTTATTACATGCAATTGGAGATATGAACCTTGCATATTAGATTTTTTTTTAAGAAAAAAGTTTTTAAATTGTTTTTTTTTTAATGGGTAAAACAATATTTTAAATTTATCAGAAGTAACTATTTAAAAAAATGCTATAACAATATATTTCTTATTTAAAGTTTCAATAGAATTTATATTGCAATAGTTAATTCATTTATTAACAGTTATTTCATCATAGTACATCCACTTTATTTTAGTTGAAGCTGTTATGCTATACATTGCTGTTGAGTGTTCCTTGATTAGCATTAAATTTATTATACTTTTCTGCATGTTATGTATGGTCACTTGGCTAAGACATGTGTATTTTAGTTCATTGGTTTCAGATATTGATTGAAGTACACATTTTAATATAGGTTTATTATTAGTAGTGTGTTTCGCTATCTTGCCTAAGTGTAGAGTTAGTATATGTTTAATATCAGCATATTTTAATACTTATAATGTATTTTGTTTTGTGGGCTGGAGATGCTCTCCCCAAAATACTTTATTTTCCATGAGAGGATTAGTTTTGATATAGTGTTATGGTATGTTTTACAGTCAACGAGACCAAGTTTCATGAAGAGGATGATCCAGAGTTTATATAATATTTAGTATACTTAATGGGTTTTAATCCCAAGAGAGGATTATCTTTGGTGTGTGTTCTTTTCTTTAGGTGGTGAGACAGAATCCACACCTACATTTTTATGCCTGAGAAATAGGCTGGAAACCAGCAAATGCTTTAGTGTAGTATTTTACTCTGCAGACATTAGTTGGTATTTTTACATTCCTCATGTGAAATTAAATATATCTTTTTACCATATAAGGGGTATATTATTGTGCTCTGTTTAAAAGTTATGGCAATGATAAATGTTGGATTTGAGGTATTAGTTCCTCAAGGTATACTTTATTATCAATAGTGCATTAGTAATTGGGATCAATATCTGTATTGTGCTACTCACAAGCAAACCAATGGAGAAAATTAATTTAAAATTGCATATTTTAAAATGCTTATTTATTAAAGGAATATTTGAACACAATATTTTAGTGTCATCAATAGTTAAGAAATATTCTTCACTTGAATTAAGTCATTCATAATTAAAATATTTATTATAATTTATGTGGACATTAAGTTAAACATGAAATGGTGAGTGGGACTTCTGATAAATGACCTATACTTAGTCATAATTTGTAATTATAAACCAAAACTTGGTTAACTTATTAGTAATAGAGTTAATATTTTAAAAGAATTGTATTTGAACCCAGTTTATTAGGTTACACAAATAATATGTAATTACTTTTGTGTGTTTCATATCATAATAGTAATAAAAAAATAGTTAGTCAATAATTCAAGGTAAATCAACTGCACATTAAGCTAGTTACTCCAGTGTAATAGTTGGATCTCAAATATATAGGAATTTATTATTTTAATTTATACCCTGGTAGAGGACAGCTTCATGTATTTGTAGTATCAATGCTATATTATTCAATAAATTTGTGTATTTTGTTTTGTTCTGTGTTGATAATAAATTGTAGTCTATTTATTATCAATTTTTTTTATATATGCCAAGTATAAGTGTATTTTCAAAATATTTGCAAAACATTTTCCTTGAGCCCTAAATTATTTCAAACTTTAGAAATCTTAATATACTAGATAAACAAATTTATGCAGATTTGAACATTTCATTTTGATGATAGTTATTTATGGGAATTGTAAACTTCAGATTAAGCATTATTTAATAGTAAAATGAATTTATTTCTAAGTTATTAATCCTAACTGCATATTATTCTAGTTACATTTTAATTACAATTATTGAATTAATTAGTTTTAGTTAATTTATTGTGTTGTCATGGATGATGGAAGGATACAAAAGGTACCCTTGCCTTTATATTATTCTGGCTGAGATTCTGGATAAAAAGGCTGTATTATTCAAAATTTTATGTAATTATTTATTTGCTTATTGATCATATTTATTACCCTTTTAAATAGTTATAGTAGTTGTTATGATATGAGAGAACACATTAGCTTTTAAGTGAAATGAATGTTTTCTATAGCCTACCAGAATGTCAGTCATGTGTGACAACACAGTACTGTAGAATATTTTTCTAAAGTAAACAAAAGAACCCTGAGGTTATTATCATCATTATTCCTTATTTAAAAAGTTATTAATTTTATAGTAATGTTGTGGCATAAAAGAGCTTGAATTTCAATAATACCATAAGAATGGTATTTTACTTTCATTTTAATCTGTAAGAGTAAAGTTCATTTCAGATCATATTGGCAAATAATTTACGTATATATATTTTTAAAAACATTAACAAAAACATGAGAAGATATCATTATTATTTAAAGGTGCAAATACTTATAGCTCAGACAATGTGGCTTTTATAAAGAGAGAATGTTATTTATATTCTAAATTATTAATTAGGAAATGATTGCAGTTTTCTCTTTCTTCTCCAAGTTATTTATTTTACTGATAATCTATTTTATAAATTTTGATTTCTTTCTTTGTCTTAATTGCATATCTCAGCAGCTGAATTTTTATAACTAACCAACCACTGAGCATAGTCCATGTTTCATTTATAAATCTATATTCATTTAATCAAAGTCTCAAAGTAATAGTTATTTAGTTATTATGTTAGAAATGAATTATTTCCACTAAGTTAAAGTAGGTTAGAAATAGAGTCATCATTCAATAGATATATAAGTTAGAATATATATATATATAATATACCCTTTAGTTTTATCAGTAAAGCTAAATTTCCAATCATCTATAAAAAAAATTCAATAAGTTAATTTCTACTACAAGCCAATTTATTAGGACTTGATATTTCAATGTTAATTTATCCTTAAAGTTTTTAAGAACTTTTAAAAGTCTTAGGTATATTAAAATTCATTTTTATATTTTTACTGTAGTGCTTTAAATCCATCTGTAATTGTAAATGATTTCAAATTGCTTATGTTAAAGATATTTTACCCTGTATAATAATGAATTAATGTTAGGAGCTATTAAGAGCTAAAACTATTTTAATAAAGACCCTAGTGTGTTAAAAGTGAATGTTAAAATTAAACTTTAATAACTAACTTTAAATCGTTAATGCCAAATTTTAGTATTTAATTTACTTGCATATATAAAGATATTTTTTATTCAAGTCATTTGCTAATAAAAGTAACTTTATTTGCACTAATTATATTAAAGATTAATTAAGTTAAATACATTTTTAAAATAATTAAAAAAGATAAACAGTTAATTTATTATTAAAAGCTATCAATTTTAAATAAAGCAAGCATTAGAAAATGTGTGTGAGTGTGCTTAAGTGTAAATTTTATCTTTCAGCTCATTGTTTGCAATATTAAAAAAATATTCTTAAATTTCTTTATTTAAGTCTTTAAAAAGAATTCTGGAGAACTTCATACCTATTAAATAGTATGTAATGTTGTTAGAAACAATAATGTAAATTAATATTCTATTCAAAAATAATGTAATTTATTATGTAGAACAATATTTTATTTAATATTTTAATTAAATAGTCTAAACAGCTTTGTAAATGAATTTATTTTTAGCCATTTTTCCTAGGAGACTAATTAATGTTTGAACTATAGTAAATTGGGTCAAGTAAGTGATTTAAATGTCAGTTTTTAATCATCAAAATCAATCACATAATCAGGGGTATAAAAGATGACTTTACATGTTGCTAAAATTGCTTATTTCTTCACTTAATTTTAAATTATCTGATTGCAGAATTAGTCATTTTTTAATAATTTTCAGTTTAATTACTTTTAATAAATTTTATTTTGCTTAAAGTAACGTGTTATTAAGTAAATTTTATCCAGGTGCTAAAGTTTACTAAGAAGTCTGAAATCAACATTGCATTTAAACATGATGGGAAATTTAAGCAATTATTTTTCAACGATTTCTAAATTATTTGTATGAAAAATTAGTATTTTAAGGTAATTTTTTATGACCCACCATGCTTATGTAAGAACTTTTATTGAATCTTATTTCTTCATTTGCAATAGACTATATTATCATTTCAACATTCTTTATGCAATAATAAGAATAATTCTTAATAGTTTTAAAATGCATTAGCTTAAATATTAGATGATGCTGAAAAGAGCAATAAATTCATTAAAAGATTTTAAAATATGTATTCTTCAGCATCATATATTTAAAATATATTTATTTTAATATTGTAATATCTTTAAGTAATGGTTTTCTTCAGAATAATTCATCTTTCCATCAATAAACTATTTGAATTCCAGATGGAAGAATCTGTTTATTGATAAATGAAATTTAATAAATTATTCATTTGAATTATGAAATGACATTTTAATTACTTATTGTTATCTTAGCAGCAGAATAAAAACATTTGCTTGCAAAATTTTTTGTCTTATATTTATTCCAGACTAGAGATAAAAAAATATTTTTTATGCCTGTGAAATTAAAACTATTGATTTACTTTTTCATCTGAAAATTAATATCTGACTATTTGCTTAAAAATTAATATTCTATAATAGAATATTTATTTAAAATGTATTGCTAGTATTATCATAGTCTGTACTAAATAACTGGAAAAGTCATATATGCTATAAAAGAAATGTAAATGCTTCTTAGTAAATTATTATTGAAGTTTATTATGCAATTAATTTTATTACAAATCTGCTCTATTCTATGTCTTGTCATTATCCCTATTATAATAATTAATTAAAAAAATCTCTTTAATGAAATCTGCATCCTGTCTTGCACATTGTCATTTAATTATTTTCCATGGAATGAATAAAAAGTTAATATATATACAAGATATTGTTGACACATTATTTAAATATTCTTTGTGAAAAAATGAAGGGTCATTGTATTTTGTGCTTATGTTCTTTAGAAAATCTATTACATGTAGGAAATATTCTAAAGGATGAACATATAATTTTAAATTTGCTGTTTTTCAACAAAAGAATAAATTTTTGTGTTAGTAGAATGTAATTGCAGATGATATCCTGTTGAATGATAGAACCTTCACGGTGATGGACTTTTAATTATGTATTTTGGAAAATTAAATATAATTTAAAAATTTAATTTTATGCTATTGTAATTTACCATGTATTTTATTTTATTTATTTTATGCATTTTTGTCAGATATATTTTGATGCATTATCTGTAATATTCAGTTTACAGAATATTTACTATTTTATAATACTATATAATTTTAAAGTATTATTTATTCCCTGTTCATGAGTAATTTATTTATTTATTTGAAATGTATGGGTTTATGTAGAACCAGTGAAGATGTTGCATATTCTTATTGCTTATTTGAGGCCATATTTTTATTAGGGCAGATTTGGCAAATAATTTTATTGTCAGTTTTAACATCAGTTAATTATTATATTTATTTGGGAAATTTTAATATTAGTCTCTCCTCTTGTTTTAGTGTACATGCTTATTTTAAAACAGGCAAAACTCACTATATATATTTTGCAACACAGTGCAAGCCAGAGTAATCAATGGATGCTCAGATCCAAGGCTCCTCACTGATGAAGGTCACAAGCCAGAAACTAGTCTGGGGATATTGGATGAGTAGGCATTAGATGGGGATTTTATGCACAAGCCTTTTGGCATCCATTGATTATTTAAGCTTGCTGTGTGTGGCAAAATATATATAGTGAGTTTTGCCTGTTTTAACAACAGTTATATACAAGCATAAGAGGAGGTGGTCATGTGATGTTTACATGTTTATTTTATGATATTTTCCAAGAGATCTTAGCTTTGACTCTCTCTTGTCAGTATTTATTTCATTATTATATTTTCCTAATAGCTGTTCTCTCTCTCTCTTTTGGATATTTGTTTTGCTAGCACATATTTTATAAAGAGATTGTTGCTGTGTCTCTCTTATTATAGTATATTCCTTAAGTTATATCTTTCATATTTCATATTTAATCATAAATGTTTTATTTAAGGCAGCTATTATTGTTTCTAATATATTTTGTCTGTTCATTCTCATTTTCCTTATGTTTAGAGACAGTCCTAGCATAATTTTTGCTCTCAAAATGTAAGTGCTCCTTTTGAGTTCATGTCATCATTTAGGTTTATAGCCTTACTTGTCTTTACCTATCAGATGTATTGTATCATGTGTATCTTATATAAAGTCATATGTGGTACACCATCATCATTATTTCTTTTGTCAATTGATATTATTTATTCTGAGGAACAACATATTTTCTTTGTTGCATTCTTGAATACTCTGAGTGTAGGTTAGGGATGGTTTTGATGTGTAGGTCTGTTTTTGCTATGCTTTTCTAGTATTGCAGTGTGTAAAACTGATAAATATTTATTTAGAAATTAAAATTATATTTTTGGGCCTCAATAAGTAATATGCATCACTTCTAGCATTTATTTCATCACTGGACTGGTAAGAAATGCTTAATATTTAGATGCACTCATTGCTGGGACAACACAATAGTATGACTTATGTAAATGTGTAGAACTTCTTGTGATAAAGCTAATATTAATAAAAAATTTCACTAGTCAGATAAAATTAATAATAGTCAATTATCATTTAATCTATAAATTTATTTTTATTATTATCTGTAAACTTTAAAAAATATTTCTCCTATGCAATGAATTGTATAGCATAGTATCTGAATAATTTGCTTTGAAATATTGTATATTTCCAAAGGTGTTATTTATTTAATTGTCTTTATTGTTAAAATAAATATTGTTTTTATTGTTAAGTATAGCTTATAGTATTTACATCATCATTAACACATACTATCCAGAAATCTTGATATTATAAAACCTATAAAACAATTATATTTATGTTGGACATTAAGAGTACATGAATACAAAATTGAATATAATAATCACTTTGTTAGAATAGTCTGAGGTGTTAAGAAAGCATCTAAGAAATAAATTATTCATTTACTTTCTTAAATTTAAATGATTACTTTAACCAATTGCATTTTTTATTAAAAGAAGACTGCTTTTGTGACAAAATTATTATTTGCTTTATTCAGAAGATTATAGTTGATTAACTGCTTAAATTATTTATCCCAAATTTATAAAAAAGATTTAGTAGGGGATATTAGTTGAATATTCTGAGTGGCCATAAAATCCCTTATCCACTCATTATGTCTGAGTGCAATCCTGGTATTCTTTTTTATTCCAAATTAAGAGTTTTTCATGTGTTTTATTTTAATTAAAATATTTTCTTTAAAATTTATTATTATTGTCAAAATTTATTATTATTGTCAGTTAGGTAGACATTCATTGGCTAATAATTCTTAAATGAAAAAAAAAGTGTAAATTTTTAATATTGTAAATATTTAATTAAAGAACCCTGAGATTTCAATATAATATACTGTAATTGAATACTAAAGAAATTGTCTTGCAACAGAAACCATTTTAATAAACAATGTTGGCACAAAATATAAGAAACCTATTATTCTTTAATCAAAAGATTTGAAATGTGGATCTGATCATGGCAATGAAGTGCTGATGATGATTATTAAATGTGTTGTAATGTGTGTGTGTGTGCTATGAAAGAGAATTAATATAACCTAACCACTCTGATGTATGCTTTCAATATTAAGAGCACCTAAAAGTGAGTATAATAGTTCTCTTAAAATTTATTAAATGTTAAGTATTATATTGATAATATTTATTTATTACTATTCATACCCATAAGGCTTTTTGTTTTGTAGCATACACCATGTGACAAAACCCTTATGAGGTTAGCCCATACTTTATGTAGAGTTATTATTTTGATCATCATTATATGTCGATGATTTAGATATTTTATTGAAGAAGCATTGTGGCTATTATTATAAATTTCAGGATATCATCACAATTCTCTATTTTTAGGTTATAGTATATATATAACTATGATTTATTCTATTCACTATATGATAATGTCCAAATCCACTATGCAAACAAAGTGAATTAGTTTTGGTCTGCTGTCAAAGGTGGTTGTTAATGCAAATATCAGTATGTTCAAGTAAATGTTATCTTTGATATTTCTCAAAGTTATTAAAAATCAGCACTTCGTAATTCTTAACTTGAGAATATTAAATAAAGTCAAACTTACATTACTATTATTTATCTCTTCAATTTAATTTTATTGTCTGCTGCCAAAAAAATTATATGGAATCAACTTTAGACTACAACAAATATGGCAATAAAATTGTATTGCAGATATAAATAATTTTCAAGTGAATTTTATTTTATTTAATATTCCTAAGGTGGAAGTCACTAAGTACTCATTTTTTCCAACTTTATGAAAAATTAAACATAGTATTAAGTAAAACCCAAATTTACTTGAATATTGCTAATATTTGCAGTAATAGCAATTTTATCCTCACATTTGTTATATAAGTGGATTTGCTTTTGTTTTTTTAAAGAATTGGGATATTAAAATTAAGAGATTTAGTAGAATGAGAGATTATCATTCTAAATATATTAAATAATTCTGTAAATTTAATAATTTGATATATAAAATCCTGTGTATGCCAAGCCTAAAAATGTGAAATCCATGTTTGAAAAATTTGAATAACCTGTTTGATGAATATTGTTTCTCTGTGAAAAGATAATTTATTTCATTCATGTTATAGTCCTCCCTTTTTTCAGAAGTAGACTATTCCAGATGCCTCCTTATCTGATTGGATTAAGCATTGTTTGCCACAGGCCAATAAGCTGATGTATAGATAAAAACATAGCCAATGATTACTACAGGCCAATAAGCAACGATGCTTGCTGAATCCAAAGGTTTTCAATAAGGTCAGGGATTTGGGTATAAATAGTCAACCTTTTGTAAGAATCAGGGAAGAATGTGTCTAACCTAAACAGACTTTTTGCGTTCTCCCAGGGAAACTCTGCTAACCTAAACAGCAGCAAGTATTCCCATTGCTAGCACTACGCTATTTAGTCTACACAGCTAGGCAAGTCCCACAGAGACTGGACACTGCTAAGACCACTCTTGGCTCGAGGCAAGCTGTCTTGTACAGCTGAAAGAGTCATAGACCCTACCTGTGAGACAAGCCATCAGGTGTGGCTGGAAGCAGTAGGCAGAACCCAGAGTTTACGTTAAACTCCAATATTCACTTGTATATATTGTGTTGTATATATTGTATTGTATATATTTGTACATAATAATAAATATATTAATTGTAATACTTGTTTCAGTATTATTTTATATTATTTACTGTTGGTTGGGCCTGTAATCCAGACCAAAGTTAAACTTTTAGGAGCTGAATGCCTATTCTAAAAATAACTTTTCTAGAAAATTTTACTTTAAAGACATGAAAAACCGATAACTTCATTAAAAAAATATTTAATAAATCGTTTTTCTATCTAATTTCAGTTGCAAACTTCTGGTGAATTATTTTAAATATGTATAATAATAAATTGGGCTTTCAATAAGAAAAAAAAACGAATCCAAAAATAAATACATGTTATAAATATAAACTAGTTCTGTATTATTGTCTAAGCATAAAGTATGCAACAGAGTTTCAATAAGATAACAAAACTGCATCAATTATATATACTAGCTCTGATTAAAAATTATTGTAATCAAAGAATCCCAGGTATTGTTATATATTAAAGTAAATAGTATTGAACATGAGGTCTTGTGTGGTTTACTGCAGTGACAGAGTGGAGGCCTCAAGGGCTAAAGATTTCTGATTGATTATCAGATGATTGAAATAAAAAACAACAACTGATCGAGTAATTGAATAGAACTATTATGTTCATCCATCCAATTGGATGCTTAAATTTTACATGATCTTTTGAACTTCTGATCATATAATCATTTTTACTTTAGCACTGTCTAATTTTCACTGTTCAAAATGTATAACAGTTGACCAAAATAATAACAATACCTCTATTAATCTTAAATAAATCATTATTATGATTAGCATTTGATAAACTAATAAAATCATTCTAACACACACACACACACAAAAAGATAAAGAAAAAGACAAAAAAGAAATAGCAAAAAAAAAAGAAGAAAAGATTGAAATCAGAATTCTTTGACATGTAATTAAAAAATATAAATCTAGTTGTGCAAAAACACAAACTCATTTTCACAGTTAATGCATAGAGATGATAGTAAGCGTGATAGGCTCAAGATAATTAAGCCTTGTATTTATATAACTGATAGAATGAATATAGTAAAAAAAATGGAGAGAGAATGAGAGAAATAATAATCTTAAATAAATACAGCACTGATAATGCAATTAAAGGGCTTCAAATTATGAAGCATCTACTCAAAGATTTACAATAATTTCAAACTAGAGCTTTAATCTATCATAAATGAAATCACTTTTATCTTTATTGCAATTCTTTTTTTTTTAAGAAATAAGCCTGTAAAGTTAAAAAAATCGGAGTGTAATTACAAATTTATCATACATCTTTCACACAATTCACCACTCTTCACGTTATCTCATAACACTGATACAATTGAACACATATATGTTGAAAAGATAAATAATCACCAATATACGTATTTCATGCTAAACCAGCAATCATCAGTTGGTCCAGATTATCATCTCTACACATATATGGTATAAGTGCTCAGATATATATATTAAGATAGCCAATCCTCATACTTTAATGGACAGGTTTCAATCTACTCCACACTCCAACTCTTCAAACGTCCATCCAATTGAAAATCTGATGATTGAAGGCTCAAAGGCCACCCTGAGGCTGATATTCTTGTCACACCCATGTTGACCCAAGGTCAATATGACTCTCATGTACAGGACATAATCCATTATTACATATATAGATGCAGGTATATAATAAGCCTGTGTGTTTCAGTTATTACATAGTAGAGATGTCTGGCCATCCCTTGTATATGTATTAAAAATGGATTACGTCCTGTACATGAGGGTCAGATTGACCTTAGGTCAATATGGGTGTGACAAGAATCTTGGCCTCAGGGTGGCCTTTGAGCATTCCATCATCAGATTTTCAATTGGATGGACGGTTGAAGAGTTGGAAGCCTGTCCATTAAAGTATGAGGATTGGCTATCTTAATATATATCTGAGCACTTATAGCATATATATGTAGAGATGGTAATCTGGACCAACTGATGATTGCTGGTTCAGCATGAAATACGCATATTGGTGATTATTTATCTTTTCAACATATATGTGTTCAAGTATATCAGTGTTATGAGATAGTGTGAAGAGTGGTGGGTTGTGTGAAAGTCTGTATTCATATTCCCTATATATCACATATACTGACATAGGTATATAATAAGCCTGTGTGTTTCAGTTATACATCTTTATGTATTTTTAAAATACTACTTTAAATTGTTTTGTTTGGTTTAGCACAATAATAAAATAATGAACTCAATAATTTAGATTTCTAAATAAAGTTTAATTTGTCAGTTCTGGTATTTGAACATCAAATGGTCTTTTAAGTGTCTAATAATTCAATTATTTTTTAATAATCATTACATATAGAAAATATATAAATATGAATTTAAACAAACTTTAGTTTTCTTGGGGCTGTGTCTTGTAATCCTAAAATTCGTGATTTTAAAAAATCAATATCAGTAGTCCATTCTGTTGACAGTTCTTAAAAAAAAAAAAAAAATTAAAATGAAGATTTTTATAGCTAAGAGATATAAACATACACTTTGGATTTATCTATATATACATTGTAACATCCATGAATGGTTGGTGAAAACTAATTGAAACAATAGTATAAAGCTAGTAATAATTGAATTTAAAATATATGTTTCGCCATACACACACACATATATATATATAATCAATAGAAATCATAAGATAATACCCATTAAATAGAGAGAAAAACTTTAATCTTTTGTTGTTACTAAGAAATTCTCAATTACTATTAATTGACAATTCCCGAGACTAAGCAAGTTTTGCGTGTTTCAAAAATGGAAAAATATATTGTAGAGACATTTATAAATGACAATGATAATATTTTGAATAAAAGATATGTGGATGATGTGTTTGTGCATAGATCAAGAAAATTGATTGAAGATATTTTCGTTAATTTGAATAATAATTCGGGTTTAGTATTGATTATGGAATTTGAGAATATTATGTATTTGAATTATTTACATGTAAATATATGTAGAGATCATAAAGAATTTGGATAAAAAATGGCTATTAAACCATTAAATAAATGTAAGGAGTTTTATACATCCATCATCACTGATATTGTTAAATTATATATTAGCTGAATTTAAATGTTTTTTGAACTGTAATTTATATTTGTGTAAATGTGAGGCAGATAGAAAAGCAAATATTGAAGAATATATTAATGATTTAATAAATGTGGGCTACAATAGAAGTTTGTTGCATAGACAATTGTATTTATTTTATAATAAAGTCAGATTTAAACAAAATATGGAGGTAAAGAAGAAAACAGATAACGAATGGATTTCTATGGCATATGTGATGTCTATAAATGTAAAATTGAAGGAAATAACTGATAAAGATTATAATGTTGGTCTTAAATCACCCTTATATTTAGATAGTTTGATAAATAATTTAAAAGATAGTGTGGATGGTGACGATAAGTATGGGGTTGTATATTCAATTATTTGCTGTGAATCTGGTTGTAGTATATTTATTAGGGAAAATAAAAGCTAATTATGTCAATAAGGTTGCAGCAAAGGTTGGGGCAATATGTTTATCAATATAGAAAATTTAATATGGAATCTCAGGTTAATTCAATTTTTTTTAATCATGAGAAAATTAGTGGGCATAAATGTTTTCCTCAAATGATTAGTGCTATTTGCAATGAGCCTAATGTTAGGAAGAGGAGGTTGAAAGAGGCTTGCCTTATTGCTAAGTCTAATAATGTCATTAATCAATGCAATATGAGTGTCCCATTGAGCATGCACTGGAAAATAGCCATTCAATTTAAATTAGTTGCCATGAATCTGGTATACAGTATCAATAGCACTTGGTGAATTAGTATTTATTTTAAATTTTTTTACTCTATGTAATATTTATATACATGTTGGATATTCAATTACTATTAATTGATAATTCCTGAGGCTAAGCAAGTTTTACTCATAAACTTATAATAGCTTTTTTGTTGGGGGTCTTTTGTTGAAATAAAAAGAGCCCTCTTTTACTTCAAACCCAAGAGCTATGAGTAAAACTCGCTTAGCCTCAGGAATTGTCGATTGCTAGTAATTGAGAATTTTTTAATAACAACAAAAGGTTCAAGTTTCTTTCTCTATTTAATGGATATTATCCCCTCATTTCTATTAATTATTATAACAACAATCCATATAAACATTTAATTCAATATATATATATATATATATATATATATATTGTGCCATTACAATTTGGTCACTAGACAAATTTATAGTAATGTGCATGTAGAAAAGGTAAAACAAAATCATCATCACAATTTTATATAACCATAAAAGAAGCTGTAGGGCATCCAAGTTCAAACCCTACCAGATCAAAATCTTAAACACTTTAGACAGAGAATGGGTCAACAATTATATGCTTTATTTGTTTGTGTGTTGATAGAAAGGTAATACACACATTTAAACTATTTAATATTTAATTTTTCTTTAAAAAGCAAAGTTATAATGCATACATATAGGCAATGTATGTGTAAATTATTTAATTTTTTATATTTCAAATATTAAACATTTTAACTTTCTTTAAAACTAACCTATGCTTGATCAATTCTAATATTTTATTCTATGCTTTTATTTTCTTTTCTTTAATTATAATTGGGATTTAAAAGTTACAGATTTAATTAAATAATTGGGTTATAATTACTAAGCTAGCAATTATAGTATTTAAGGTTAGTTTATGAATGATTTGAAAGAATGAAGGATGTGTGTACATTACATACAAAATTTTACATTTCCTAAATATTGAAAGAAAAGGAAGTATTAAATCTGTTAAATTATTTTTTGTACAATTTTTGTTAAAAGAGAAATCTGTTTAATCAGATATCAATCTTTGTACAATTTTTTTTTGTAAATAATTTTTTTCACTTTGGAAGCTTATAATGGGTCAGAACTATAATTTTTGAAATTGTCTTATCAAGATCTAAAGAAGGAAGCTCAAAGATTTGAAGTGTTACCTGGATGTTAAAAAGAAAAAAAAAACAAAAGAAAGGAAATAAGAATTGAGTCTATTTTTTTTTTTTAAACAAAAGTGTCTGGAAAAAGGATTAAACTTTTCAGTTGAAAAATAATATAGTTGAAAATAAATTAGAGATCTAATTAAAACAAATTTGTCCAAAAATAGCAAGTGATGCTATCTCTGATTGGTTAAGGTAGCTAAAAATTGGATATAAAAAGCTGTCTTGAATTATTATTATGATTGTGATTGATTCAGATTATTAAACTATAATATTGAATGTTAAAATATAAGAAATGGCGGGTTAGAAAAATTATATGTATGTCCCATTTGCCGGACCATCTGGGGAAGCTGCACATCACATAGGAAAGAAAAGATGTGTCTAAATAATATTCTACACCTTTCAACTGACCAGATAAATAAGATGTTTTTAATAGAAGGAAGAAAGCATTCACCTGCATTCAAAGAAGATGAATTAATCTACTGATAAATATTAATCATCAAGTCCAATTAATTGTTACAACAACTGATTTTAAACTCAAGAAAATTTATAAATGTGAAAACAACTGCTGTATTTCATCCACATGCTTGACAGGATGAGAAGAAAAATTAATATAATGATTTCCAAATTGTCCACTAAAGCAAATAACCTCAATAGAGTCGTCATCATCAAATAGTTATACACCTCAAGAAAGAGATTGTTCCCACATAAAACAGAAATAGTAGCTGCAGAAATATAGACAAGTTTGAACCCTTGGAAATTCGCCACAAACAAAAGATCGGTAATATGACTTTTTATATCTATTTTCTCTATGATATCAGTCTTAATAAACATTTTAGCAATAAAGTGATATATTTTATTTAAAGAACTTTTAAAGACTATTCAGATCAATTAAAAACAAGAATGTCTTACTAATAATAACTTTGAGCTTCATAAATGATCTTGAATGTATGAAAATTTTTTGTTTATTAATTTTACAATATTAATGTGTAAAACAATTTTTTTTTTATGGTATTATGATTTTAGTTTTAACTAATATATTATTATTAGTTTGGTTTTGAATAATATTTTGTTATTATGGGATAAAACACGCACATACATAATAATATTTTTTATATGTGTATAATTGGGAGTGAATGTGAAATAATGAGTAGTATTAGAATATTAGATTATTTTGTTTCAAGTTAAGTATAGATTTCAGCGCTTGGAAGGGAGGGGGAGAAATAATTTAAAACTCTTTTCTAAAAACTTGCTCTTTCAATTTTACTAACATTTTTTTTTATTCTATTTACATGTTGGATTTTTTAAGTATGTGTGTTAATGAGCAGATAATATTTTTTTTCTCTCTTGAAATACTTTTCATGGTCAATGTGACGTCCAACTTAATACAAAATACATTTGAAGGGAAAGGGGGAAGAACTTAAAATTAATCTGAGGATTGTTATATAATCAATTATTATTATTATTATTCATGTCAATTTTCATATTTATCTAGAAATTTTTATGTATAGGTTAGAAATATAGTAATAAATATTAGTTTGTTTTATTAAACGAGGCGTATATATTTCATTAAGTGTAGTCTTTGTTAAGTGTGATTATTCATCATCATCACTGGTTGAATATTAGTTATTTAAGATATAAGTAAGTATGCTAAAATTAAGCAATAATTATGCATTTCTTTATAAAATTTAGTTTTATGTTTAGGCTTAGTCCTAGAACTGTAATTGAAACCCTTGTCATTATCGTTATTATTATCATCATCATCATCGTCATCAACGTTTTAATTAATGAGCTGTTTAACTGTTTAAAGGCCATAAATAAATATTGATTTTATAATATTTAGTGATCTCTTAGTATTATTATAACCACATCCCATCATCTATTTCATGCAAGGATGAGTGAATTGCCATCCTAAATTAGTTATATATAATCTGAGCTAGTGAACTTATAAAACTATTGAAACACATTTGTTATGCTAAGATCTGAGAAATGATTTATGTCTAATATACTCCACTTTGGTTTAAAGATGTTTTCTTTTACCTAAATATTAGTGCTTATAGTGATATGGCTCAAAAAGCAAAATCTTCCATTTTATTATAAATAAAGTACCAAGAAGGGATTCAAACCCGGTACATGTGAAAGGTTATCAGATATAACCGTGTCTAGATTCAGATAATCTAGTGGCGCCCTGCTAGACCATATTCACTTAGTATTTGTTTAAACATGCACTTAACATCAAACCAAGAAATGAAAGTGGATAAGATTACTGTCTGTATACCTGAGCTATATTTTATTGAATTACTAGTGTACTCACCTCCCGTGATTACCATATACCTGAGTTATAATACATTGCTCATAATTTGCTTATAATTCTTGATAGTGTTATATTTTGAACCTTTACTTAGTTATTTCTATTTGATCATTTATTAAGTTACAATATATATATATATATATATATATATATATATGTAACTATATATATATATATATATATATATATATATATATATATATAGTAACAGGAATGGATATCCACTTTTAGGTGCATTTAATAAAATCCTATAAAGACTTGCACATTGGGGTTAGTGGGTGTTAGACTTAACCACATGAGTATATTTAGACTGAGTGTCCTAACTATCCATGATGATCAGACTAGTTATCCACTAAGTTTATCTATTCACAATATTAATATCAGCCACATTTCCTGACTATTATTCTCATAAAATATATTCAATCAAAGAGAGGTCCATCTCTAGTCACTATAGACATTTTTTATTTATAATAGGTCTGTCATATTGTAGATGATGAAACCATCTCTATAATTGGGCACATCTGTAGAATAAGTATTTGAAATTAAACTCCATTCATCCAAAATTTGCTCAGTTGAACATGGCAAAATTTCATAGGATAATCATTTTTGTTGATATCGCAAACATGAATCATCATTTATCTCTAATCAGTAATAATAATAATAAAACTAACATCTGACACTGATGTGAGAATAACATAGAGCAATATCTAGAGATTACTTGTAATAAATTAATAAATCAGTTTTTTTACTTTGATAACTGGATTAGTCCTGAATATTTACATAATAAATTTGAAAATATAACATTTTAATCCAGCAATATTAAAAATTACTACTACTATTAATAAAAAAATTATAGAATAAAATATATGAAAAATATTGATTGATGTGCACATGAAATATAAAAGAAAATAACACCAAATATACTATTATTCGATTTTAATGGATTCTAACATTTTATAGTTATTTGGGGTATATATTTCATTGAATAATATATGTAAAATATATGGATTGATATGAACTTATGAAATATAGAAGAGAAAAAAAATATTAATATTTACAGAAATATACTATTTGATTTTAGTGGATTCTCTTATTTTAGGCTTAATATTTTATTTTAGGCCTATTAATAAAAATGGAATAATAAAATCTTACCCATTTAAAAATTATTTTGTGATCACATTTTATGAATTTGGGATTCGTATTTTGAGCTCATATATTTGGAGACATAATCTCATATGTTTAAATTACGAAACTGTTCAGTTGGTCAGTTCCTGATTAAATTCACTTCATGAGATACTAAAAAAAATATTGCTATTACTATTATATTCTCACTATAAAGAAACTTGTACCCTGATAATGTATAAAGATAAATAAAGTGTGGATGTGTGTGAAGATATAATTAATCAGAAATAAAAAAAACATTCAACTCTCTTTAGAAAGTTTATTATGCACGATCTACTTAAAATTATGTAAAAAAAAAAAAGTAAATTTATATGCTAATTTGCAGAGAAGCAATAATGTAATTAATAATGCAAATCAGAAAAAGCAAATAAATACTGCTAAATTTTATATGTGTGAGAGAAAATCAGTGACATGCATAACCAATGAACAAGACCCAGAGCAAAATGAGTTGTTAAGCATACATGCAGCCCAGTATGGAGAATAGATAACAGTGAAGAGTGAAAAAAGCTTAAAATGTGCAGTGGAATAGAATACAACATTGTAATGAACACTGTGAACTACAGTGAGTGCATAGATTTACATTGAGCAATGTACCAGTTAGCATAATTGTTGGAAAATGTGAGATGATTCTCTACTTATAGTTGTAAATTTATTTGTGAAGGCAATGAGTAAACTACTACTTGAAGTTACTCATACTTTACTAATATTATATTTTATATTCAGAGTAATAAATACTTTTAGATTTATTGTATAGTTATTTTCAAAAAAATAAATTAATGAGTGTATAGCTGGCTTAGTATACATCAAGGGTGGCTCTTGAGTTCATATAGCTTCAAACTTCAATTATTAAGTTTGGTTGGCTTTCTGGTCCATCTTCAGTTTATATGTTTTGGAAGATTTAATAGCTAAAGCTGGATTGATTTTAAAAACAGTTTCAAGGTCAGTCAGTTAAAAATTCTACATTATTCTATCATTTTTCTAGTTTACATCCATACATATATTTTTCTTTTTTATCATATTATTTTAGCACATTAGATTTGGGTAGTTAGATGTCTCAGACAACAAAAAATGTCTTTTCCTTTTAAATCATAAGGCAGATTTACAACTTGATCTCTACATTGTAGCAACGTCAAAATGAGCATATACTGAAGGTTTAGCCAGTCATGGTAAAGATAGTTATATAACAGATGATATTCATTGTTATTTTAGAATCTTTCACATATGTATTAGTACTATATCTATTCTAATTTTTGGCAATTTTACATGAGTATACTGGTTTCTTCAGACTTTTCCAGACTTAAAGAGAAGATGACAAAGACAAACAAGGCAAGACAAGACTCTATGCAAAAGATTTTTAGCTCTTTTATTCTTTTGTCTTGACACTGATTTTTGAAGGTATTTTCTAAGATGACATCTATCTGGTACATAAATTCTTAGATTATTTGTATTTTTTCTTACTTTAATTAATTTTTTCATAATTGCATTGTTAATTACTCTTCAGTATTTATTAATTTTTTATTATCTAAAATTTATACAATTAATCAAATTTTAAAAAAATAGCAAATAGTCATGACTAATTAACCTTTTTTTCTTTATTTTACCTATTTATTTAATTAAATAAATCTGTACTTTCTATTTCAAATTTGTTTTATCTCGAAATTTTTATTTTATTTAATTTAGCTGAAATAAATTTATTTTATTGATATAAGGAGAAAGCAATATTATAAAACTTTCTCTTTTCTTTTTTCATGTGTTATAGCAACAGCCGGGAAGTGAACCTGCTAACCCGGGACAACTGCTTGTAAGGCAGCTGTGCTGACCACTTGACCATCAATGCTTGATTTTTTCTTTATTTTTTATACATACAAGGAGGTATTCAAAAATAATCAGAATCTTTCTCTAGAGGGTGAAAGCATTGTAGTCCATGCTTCTTCCCATTAGATACCTCTTGTGAAGACTTCCTGAACCAGTCTGTCAATCTTTATCATTGAAAGAAGTTATAATGCAGCATAATGAATCTTTTGAATAAGTGCATACTGCTAATTTGTTGATTTTTGTAATGGTTAAAAAGTTGGTACAATGTGAAATTCTATTTTCTGATACTAGCAAGAGGAAAAATTATAATGTATGAAGCTTATCAATGAGATATTCTGGGGAGAAATACAAGTTTATAAGTGGTTTAATGGAAATGTCAAATTCGCCACAACCCAAAAAAGCATGGCAATTAAAGTCCAATGTCAAGATGATGCCAATTTTTTTAAATGCAAATGGTATTGTTCACCCAGAATTCATTCACAATAATCAGACATTTTACCTACAAGTTCTAAAAAGTTTGTGTGATGCAATAAAATAAAAACATTCCAATTTGTAAATAAAGTGAGGAGTGCAGCTTTACTACAATAATGCACCAGTATACAAAGCCTTGAGTGTAGTTCAATTTTTAATTAAAAACAACATGATCCAATTTATCCATCTGCTATATTTACCTGATCTTGTTCTGTGCAATTTCTTTTTATTCCCCTGAATGAAAAAATGCCTCAAAAAAAAGTTTTACAAATTAGGAAGTGGAGAAGAAAAAACAATGGAGGCATTAAAAGGCATCACTTTCCAAGAGTTTCAGGACCATTTTAAAAAGTGGAAAACTCATTTAGATCAGTGTGCTGTATCAAATGAATAGTACTTTAAAGGAGAATCAATTTATAACACCTAAAAATAAATACACAATTTTTTATTACAAAATTTCAAGTATTTTGGGGTACTCCTTGGATATTTATGGCCAACTTTTGTGCATGCTATAATATATAGACTCAAATATTTACTCACATATTTATTTCTACAAAAATAGAGAAGTTTAACATAAAAAAAAAAAATCTTATTATTAATAAGATGCTTGTATATCAGGGGTGGACATATAGCAGTCCAAGGGACACATGTGGCCTGCTAGTTTTTACGCAGCCTGCCAAGACAATCAAAAAATCCACTTTGAACTGAGATTTCCTTCCCATGTGTGACCGAAGATTCATCTCGTATTTTCCATTATGATGGCCACATCAATAAACATGCACCATGTAGATACAATGTGCAATGCCTTTCCAGTTGATCTGGTTAATTTCAATTTTGTCTTTGCATTAGCAAATATATACATTTCCAACTTTAGTGAAACCATGAACCCACCAAAAAAATGTAAAATCGGTGATGAATGTTGTGTGTTTAATGAGAAATGGACAAACAAATATTTCTCTGGTAATACAGGGAATAAAGCAGTATGTTTATTGTTTTTCTGAAGGTTTGTGATGATGGTGTTCTAGCTGTATTTTTATATTGGACTATTTCCATCATCTAATATGTGTGTTGAATGTCTTTAGAAAAGTTTAATTTTTTAGTTAAATATTCCAAATGCATTCAACTGTTAGTAATATCACAGCAAACAGGTTAGTATATGCACCAACTGTTAGTAATATCACAGCAAACAAATGTTAATAATATCACAGCAAACAGGTTAGTATATGCACTAACTGTTAGTAATATCACAGCAAACAGGTTAGTATATGCACAACGTTTCGAGAGGGATTTTTCTCCCCTCTTCTTCAGGTGTTGCTGGCCTGACCAGTGACAGTACTAACATGGGATTCGAACCTGGGTCCTTAGATTCTTGATTATTGAAATTTAAGGTAACGCTCTAACCAACTGAGCCATCCTGCCAAAGGCAACAGTATGGGAAAATACAAAAATATTGGATAAAGAAGAAAAGGTACAAAGAAGAAAATTTAAAGAAGCTGCTCACATGACAATGGCAAAAAATCCCATAAGCCAACCTAGTGTGACTATACATAATGTATGGAAATCACTAATCAACTTTGCTCTGAGGAAAAAGTGGAGAAATCAGGAGGAACCTCATAGATAAGTATATGAAATTACTACATACTGTTGCCTTTGGCAGGATGGCTCAGTTGGTTAGAGCGTTACCTTAAATTTCAATAATCAAGAATCTAAGGACCCAGGTTCGAATCCCATGTTAGTACTGTCACTGGTCAGGCCAGCAACACCTGAAGAAGAGGGGAGAAAAATACCTCTCGAAACGTTGTGCATATACTAACCTGTTTGCTGTGATATTACTAACAGTTAGTGCATATACTAACCTGTTTGCTGTGATATTATTAACATTTGTTTGCTGTGATATTACTAACAGTTGAATGCATTTGGAATATTTAACTAAAAAATTAAACTTTTCTAAAGACATTCAACACACATATTAGATGATGGAAATAGTCCAATATAAAAATACAGTATGTTTATTGTGTCATGAAAAAGGGTATGGCCCTCTGCTAACCTTTGCTTCCTCAAAGTGGCTCCTGATGTGGCCCTCCACCAAACTCTGTGGCCCCTGAGCCAAAACAAAATTATTCAATAGTTTGTATCTCAATATAAAGTATTATCCAGATTCTGAACTTTTAATCATCATCCTTGTATTTTTTTATTATTATTATTAAAAGGCAGGTTCTACATATTCAGCATTTCTATTTTTTTGTTCTACTTTTTAAAAACTCACATCAATTTTCCTCTTTAAGATAACTAGCAATAATTTCTTTTTTATCATATCTCTATAGAAACTAAAAAAGAAAAAAAATTTTTTTTTAGATTCATTTGTTTATTTTAGGAAAGCAACACATCCACTTTGATTAGTTTTATAATTAATAAAGTTAACGCATATTAATGATCTGAGTTCATATATAACAGTGTATCTCATCTTACTTAATTTCTAAGTAAAATATTAAAAAAACTCACAATGGTAAAATTGCCATGAAAGACAAACATAGAAAATATATTTAATTTAAATGCAATATTTTTATTAAAAAATAATTATGTTTATAATAAAAAATACCTCTATTGTTCTCTAAAAAGGGTGGTAAATAAATACTCCTATGTCTAATGAAAGATGTATTCAATAATGGAGGTCCATTGAGTTCATAAGAGGGTTCAACATTATTTTTGAATACTTGATTTAAATTTTCATTCTAAAATAATAATAATAAAAACAATAAATTATTAAATAAAACATAAAAAAAAGTAATAATGTAAAAGTATGATTATAATGAAGATGCATTTATATAATCTTCACATAAACATTACATTATTCACACAGATTAATCTGAAATGTTATTTTTTTTTAGCTAAAAGTAGTCAGGTAAGATTTACTGACCAATAATGGAATGGCTATTTAGGCTAGATACCAGAGAATTACATGGGGGGTAATCTACGCTTTCTTTGAAAATCTAAGCTATCCAAAAATAAAAATAAGTTTTGCTCAAATTCAAATCTCAGGTCGTAAACAAGGCATATGAATGTACTAACTATTATTTCTAATGTCACTGTTAATTAAATTTCTATTATAATTTTATGTGTAAAGAATACACTGAGAAAAATTTCTGCAACATAGTTTGCTAGCAGTTCTATTTAAAAAAAATTAAATGTATTTTATTTAAAAAGTATGATTTTCAAAAATAACGTAAAAATTACAATAGATTGTTTATACTTTTGTTATATTGCTGCCTTAAGAAACAAAACAAAACAAAACAAAAAAATCCCGAATGATTATCAATCTAAAAATATTGTAAAGTCATAGTAAAAGTGAGATTTTAATTTTATTTTAAAAACTATTAAACATCACATGATCATCATTTTTTATGCTTTCTCATAACTGTTATTAAAACAGGCAAAACTCTCCATATAGTAGTGCCATTCAATGCAAAGCAGAGTAATCAATGGATACCAGATCCAAGGCTCCTCACTGATGAAAGCCACAAGCTAGAAACTAGTTTGGGGATATTGGATTAGTAGGCACTAGATAGGGATTTTATGCACAAGCCTTCTGGCATCCATTGATTACTCTGGCTTGCACTGAGTGGCACTACTGTAAGGAGAGTTTTGTTTGTATCAATTTAAAAAATCAAATTTTAAAATTATTATATGTGTCAAAATTATAAATAATTAAACAAAATATCTATTTTTTAAAAAAATTATTAATATCTAAAAGAAAACTTTGAACAGATTATACCAAAGATTTTATCATATTTAATGTATGTTTAATTTTACAAACCATGTCATGATGTAGGAACTAGCACATGATATCTGCTATAACCATGACATGAGATTTGACTTTAAGTAACATTGGAAATTTTTTTTAGATAGCTGAGGATCTTTAAGCAATCTAATTTTTTTCTGATAATAGCTACTAATAAATTCGATAGCATTTAATTTTTAGTAAATAAATGGTCATCAAGTTTTTCTTAATTGGAGAATAAAATTTAAAAAAAGCTAAAATCTTCATTTACTGCCAATTATCTAGACCAATGAATTATGCTTGCATTTAAGACAGTGAATTATGTCTTCATTAAGAGTGTTTTATCTTCTATAATTCTTTGTATGATTTATTATTTTATAAATTGTTACAAAAGTGTATACATAAAATGCTATAAATTTATATTTAATATTTTTTAAATCATAATTCATAATTTCAAGTTAATAATATATGAATAGATTTATTAGTAGAACTGGCTAACAAAGAGATTCTAATTTGTTTTCTAACAGAGAAGAGGGGAAAAAATCTTAGAAAGTGATAGTTGGAAAATGAATTATGGTAACCATTCTTGAAATAGTCTGGCTAATATTTTCCAAACTAGGAGATCTTTGGTTTTGTATTAAAATAATTATTACATTTATTTACCGAATCTATGAACGGAGATTCAAATCAAGACCAGTAAAATTTGGATTTTTTTCTCCAGCTTACAAGCAAGATTAATTTTTTTTCAGATAGTCAGCTCATAATTAAGAAAACTAGTTATCCAGTTATTAATAAGTAAATATGTATGTAATTATTATTAGCAGGAGGGTAAAGATTCCAGGTTAACTTTAATGGACTTATTATATAAAAAAAAATTGACCACTGATGGAAAAGTATCATACCCATATGGATTCTAATTTCACCAGTTATCTTTTTTTATTGTTAATTTGTGCAGTGCTACTGTAATTAATAATAAACATGAATTTCATTTATAAATTACTTTATAGTAATAAAAAAAATAGATATCTCATTACAACACATTTTCTTAGATTACTATTATAAAATAACATGATGCAATTTTGTGAAATGCATAATTGTCAATCTTTATAAATAAGAATGACGGCAATACAGCATAACCTTAATTTTGACATAAGAATATAGAGATAGTACTATGACAATACCCACTTAAAGTTCTTTTTGACAAATCCTTGAACATTTTCAATTAATTTTTTATATACTTTTTTAAAATTTAAATTTGTTGCACTTTCTTTTAAGTTTTTTTTTTTTACTTAATATCTGTTGAGTTTCTTTTACTTAAAGCTTTTAATAAATCATCCACTTAACTTTTGGGATCAGTATCTGATTTTCATCCAAAAATAGTCCACTGCATTATGCTCTGTCAAAGGAAAGTTCCAAATTTTTGTCATTTACGACAATTTATCAAAAAAACTGATGATAAAAAGAAACACGCTGAAATGAAATAAAGTATGACAATGTTAAGAGCTTCTTGTTGCTTCCCACATTATAATATAAGTAAAAAAAATGGAAATAAAGCTTATAATGAAATTTATTGTTTTTGTTTTTTTTTAAATTTAACAATCGATTTATTAATTTGGTTTTAATTTAACAAGTAACACATCTTCAGTAGATTGTAGGCCATTGAAACTATACGATGTGATGCACTGTGACTTCCCCTTTTTCTGAGTCAGGAATCTCTCAGACACTATGCCCAGAGAAACCTGTAAGTTACTTTTATCTTCCCTTTCCATTCCCCACTCTAAGTTTTTTCATATTCTTCTCTATCTTGCTCAATTCTATTTCCACAACATAATCTTTGTCAACTCTATAGCCTTTATATCTAAATCCCCATTATCTTTTCCCAAACTCAACATCAAAACCAAGAACCCACTTTTTGTATAATCACTTTTTTATATTTATTCTTCCACAACTTCATTATTTGTACTCTTTTGCTTGCAGGCATTTATTTTAGTTTGACAGAGGTCTAATATTTTCTATGCCTTCCTTACACAACTTGCAGACTAAATCACCCACATTTTTACATTTATGTGCACATTCCCTTATTGCTCAAGATCCTGTTTGATCCTTAAACAGTAATCTTCCTTTCTTGCTATTATCATAAATTAACTCGCACCCTATATTCTGTTTACTTCTACATATATTTAAACTCTTTTTACTTTCCATACTAGTTCTCCTCTCCAACTCTCTATTCTTTATTAATGCATCCATTCTTCTATCCCATTCCTTGCCACTATAACACTTAACAATTCTCCTAGCACCATCATCCCAACTTTTGTATAAATATACTGACAAATTTTTTATTCAAATCTTCTGCATACCATACTACCTTTCTCACCTATCTTGTTGCCTTCCCTTTACTCCTAACTAATTAAATACTATTTTGGATCTTCTCTTATTATCCATAAACTGCAATCTACTGAACATTTTCATTTTGCTTTTTGCATTTCTCATATAAAAACTTGATTATCCCATTTCTCCTTGAATTTCCTCTTTTGTTGTCCACACATCTGCAACTAATGTGTGTCTTTCTACTTCTCTTTGTACTTTTTTTAAGTAATCTAACACTTCTTTACTAACACATAACACATTGTTAACATATCTTAATCCTGCTACTGACACTCCCTTCCATACAATTCTAGCTACATCACATTTATTATATGAAAACACTGCTAATTTCTTTATCAGTTCTTTTCTATACATTTATATATAATACAGACTGCCATCTTCAGAAAAACTCACAAGTATTCCCTTTATAAAAAATAATAATAATAATTTTCTATCATCCCTTTCATTTTTTTTCTTTTAAAAATCTCACTTTAAAAATAATTCATAAGCTATTAATTCATTATATTATTTTATACTTTCTAACACATAAATTTTCTAAGTTTCTTTAGATAAAGTTTAATTTTCATGTTTTTAAATATATGTGAATGAATCACTAAACTCTTACCTGTGTTGATGATAATTCAACTGTGTTTTCTTCTACTTCTAAAACAGGATTAGTATATGCTTCATTCTTTTCAGATCTCATATTTGGAGTATAGTTTGGTATGTTTTCAATATTTTCTTCTATTTCTAAGACTGGATTAATAAATGCTTCATCATTTTCAAATGTCACATTTGGAATATCGTATTCTATTTCTGAATTTTCTCTATGTAAACCTCTATCCAATGAAATGATATAAACACCATTTTCATCATCCATGCTAAAAAATTATAAAATACAAATCAGAAAAATTAATAATACAGTATTACCCCTTCCCCAGTGATGAAATCATCATCATATTTCAATTGTATTATTTTTAAATCAATGTATCAGCATTCATCCTACAAACCCAGATGAACTTGGGATTATGTTTTGTTAATAATAACTGGACATTTATTTATTAACCAATATTGAATGACTAGCTTGGTTGAACTATTAGAGCATTATTTAAAGGAAAAATCTTAAGCTTACTTTGACCTGAAAAAAATTCCAAGATTCATCATGTATGTGTGGATTACAGCAGGAAAATAAATTAATTATGCTAAGGGATATTACTGTCATTTCCAAAAGTTTTTTTTTATCTATTAAATCCTTTATCATAGAAAAAAATTAGTAATTTTAAAATAAAATTTAAAAAAATGTACATCTTATTAATTATATTGTTGCACAAAAATTAAAAAATATTTGCAACTGTAACATGATTAAATAATTTTAAGTAATTTTGTGGCTCTGAATATAAAGATAACATTGAAAATGGGAAATTGATTCTTGTTTGGAAGTTTCAAAGGGAAAAAGTAAAAAAATGCTAAAAAGGAAATTATATTTTTTTGGAAATTAAAGTACTTCTTTTCCCATATTTATAATTTTTCAATTGTGATATGTTTGGGAATTAAAAATATTTCTCTTTTCATATTTGTAACAACTTTTTATTTTATATTTTCATATTCTATTAGTTTATAGATATGACATGTTATGACATTACAAAGAATGATTGACATTAATATTTTTGTTCTTGTTAATATGCACCCCTTTTTTTGAAATTGGACTATCCTACATCTTTGAGTGAACAAGGAGGCAGCTATTGACCTTGAGTTTTAGGATATATTTATGCTTTGAAAGGGAGGAGAGAAAGATGCACAGATTGAAAAGCAAGTCAGATTACCTTAGAATTTGGGTTATTGAATTTTCTTTTTGTTTCTTTGTGTTTATTTAACAAATTGGAAATATGCTGAATAAGTAACCAGTTCTATTACATTTGTAGCAAGATTATATTTGCCTCCAGTAAATGTTGTATAATAGAAATCATATGAAAAACCTGTACTTCCTATGCTTTGATTGCAAAATAGGATATCAAGACAAAGTGTGGATTTCACACTTGTGTTACATTACTTGTTCATCAGATCTCTAGTCATGACTGCATGGGAAGAGATATACCATGTCATTTCTAATGTCAATGATATGAAGACAACAAGTAATGGCATTATAGATTGCTGCTTCTGCATATACCCTATTTTAAAGACATGACTAAAAAGAGGAAGACAAACAAATAGCTACATTAATATTCCTATTTCAATGTAATCTGTATAACATAGCAAGGAAGTGCCTATTTCAGAATCCCAACATGTATGATGGAGATGAAATAGATAGAAATGAATAGGCAAGGCCACCATCAATTTATCATGAATTTGTGTTGAACACTTCTGAAGATTTATACAAGTTAATACATGAAGAAATCAATAATTTTATCAGCATTACTGTGTCCAGCGGCACTCTATTGCCTGCTGGATTGCAAATATATATATAACACAAATAATTGCTAATTAATGAGGCAGCTCGGCAAGTACATTTAAATAAGAATTTATTTACAGAGTTAAATGAAGATAATCAATCTTGTTTAATATATACATATATGATGATTATATAAATAACAATAAGGGCCTGAAGGCATAGAAAAATAATAATAAGATCAATACGACCTGTTTACAGTTCCTAAGTTTATTTTTGAATGTCTGGAAGTAAACTTCTCTGCAATGCTAAGTGAAGGAGGGAGCTGACTGGGGCACCTGAGGAAATGGCACATCTGCCTTTTAAAAGCTTCACTTAGCAAGTGTTCTGACTCAGTTTTATTCTAGATCTGTTTAATCCTCATGTTGTTTTTAGTATAGACTCCCTTGATTGGCCATCTGCTGTCCATGTGGTGATCATCTCTTGAGTTACCATATTCGATCCCTGATCAGATAAGCAATTACCATTGAATTGTCTACTTTAAGCAATGTTTCTATTATCATTAAATCTGATCAGGAACTAAACATTCAGGGTTGCAATGGCTTTGTTTACATTATCTTAATCCTTTGCTCAGATTCATCTAATTGTCTTGATAAGTTAGTTTATAGTTTTTCCTTTAATTAAACTATTTAATTAGGCTAATTGCTTTTATAAAATATTGTGAATGCCATTGGCATCCACACACATACTTTTAGTTTACTGTTATAATATCATTTATTATACTTATTTTGTGTATATATAAATACACACACACATTTAGCATACCTCCCCCAAGTACAGAGATTTATGTTTTACTTTTTTCTTATTCTCTGAACTTAAAACATAATAAGTATGGTAGGGGAAATATTTTTTTCCAGGTTTATAATAATTTCATTTTGGATTGCATTGCTGTTGCAGCTTTTCCCAAACGTCAACTTGCTGTTGTCTTTTTCCTAAAACAGCTGCAGCATATGTTGACTATATTCATCTTTCTGCAACTGGCTGGTGTGTTTGTGTAACATTCTTCCATCCACCATTTGGACAGACATAACTTGCTTGGTTAAGTGATGTATGATTTCAGCCTTATTCCCAAATCTGTCAAATTTGTTTCTAACCCATACATGTTCTCTAGATACAAATTTGAAGTTTGGCACAGGTACATCATATTCTTCAGGTGACCTACTTTCTGCAAGCTTTGTCTGCAATCTATGATTTAGATTTTTCTGTGGGGTTGATTTCTCGACTATGGCTGGAGGTGTTTTCGCATGCGATTGACAGTTGTTAAGTTTTTCAATAAACATTATGACATCATTATTTTTGCCCATCGATAATTTAATTCCCAAGTGATTAAACCAATCATGACCAATGAGGGGATTTATTGGGGCATGAATTATATATAATGGCAATTTTAATTTTTTACCATTGTAAGAAGTAATTGGAGCATGAATTGCTCCTTTAATCTTTATGGCCTTGTCATTGATGTACCATGCTTTAAATTTGGTATGCATAAGTCTATGTGGCTGTGTCATATCTGCCATGAAGGTTTTTCAATCTTTAAAGGACACTAAAGACATCCCACTACCGTTGTTAATTTATATCGATAAGGTTTTTCTGAAAATTTTGACAGTCATTTCAAATTTCGGTGATTGGTCCAAAGACACATTATTAATCACCAAAAATTCCTCTTGCTTAGGTTTTTTAGTAAAACACTCTTGGCTATTTTTTGTATAATTATCAACTTTTTTATTTTGGCACATTTTTTGCAAATGGCCAACTTTATTACAGTGTTGGTCCTTATAAAAACACTCATGTATCATGTGACCTAATTTTTCACAGCAAAAGCACTTCAATTCAACTTTTCTTAATATCAATTACTCCACTTTGATCAGGCAACCTTCTTTCAAGTTTGTCAACTAAAAATCGTTGCCTGCTATTTTCATGGCCACAAATTATTTAGCTTGCTGTAATACAAGTTAGTGAGCTATGCCACATTTGATAGCTACTTTATAATTGATATCCATATCTGCCAATAACTGCTGTCTCAGACTGTCACTGCTCATACCACATAAAAATTGTTCGAGGAGAGCTTCCTCCAGGTATGAGTCATAGATGCAGTTTTTTGCGAGTTCATGCAGGGAGCTATCATAATCTTGTGTTCACTCATTCTTGCTTGTTGCAGTTCTGAAGTGGAGTCTGGCAATGTGTCTAGACTCGCAAAGATTAAAATAGTCAGCCAAATGATATTTGATCTGTTCAAATGTTAATTCTTCCAGGGTTGGATTATCCCTTTTCCAGTGAAATGCAATAAGGGCACTGTTTTACATTTATCATCCTTTACTCTGTTAATAATTAAAAGTTTCTCTATTTGTTGGACATACAGGGGCCACTCACTTGCCTCTCTGATGTCAAATTCAGATATTGCTGGCTGCATTATGACGACTTAGTCAATTTAGCAAAATAAAAAAAAATAAATATTTTTTAGTAATTTATCCGCTCACGAAATCAATTAATTAGACGCTGACGTATTTGGCTGTCAATGTGTTAATTGTTATTACTGACAATTCCATAATTTGCTGGGTATTAAGACTGTTGAGATTCATAATCAAGACTGTGATTGCGCCAATTGCTGTGTCCAGTGGCACTCTATTGCCTGCTGGATTGCAAATATATATATATAACAAACAATTGCTAATTAATGAGGCAGCTTGGCAAGTACATTTAAATAATTTATTTACAGAGTTAAACGAAGATAATCAATCTTGTTTAAAATAAGGGCTTGAACGCATAGCAAAATAATAAGATCAATACAACCTGCTTACAGTTCCTAGGTAAACTTCTCTGCAAGGCTAAGTAAAGGAGGGAGCTGACTGGGGCACCCAAAAAAATGGCACATCTGCCTTTCAAGAGCTTCACTTAGTAAGTGTGCTGTCTCAGTTTTATTCTAGATCTGTTTCATCCTCCCATTGTTTTTAGTATAGACTCTCTTGATTGGCCATTTGCTGTCCATGTGGTGATCATCTCTTGAGTTACCATATTCGATCCCTGATCAGATAAGCAATTACCATGAATTATCTATTTTAAGCAATGTTTCTATTATCATTAAATCTGATCAGGAACTAAACATTCAGGGTTGCAATGGCTTTGTTTACATTATCTTAATCCTTTGCTTGGATTCATCTAACTTTCTTGATAAATTAGTTTATAGTTTTTCCTTTAATTAAATTATTAATTAGGCTAATTGCTTTTATAAAATATTGAGAATGCCATTGGCATCAAAATATACACACACATTTAGCAAGCATCTAAATGAAATAATAGAATCATCTCACAGAAATGTGAAAGCCACTTTCATTGTGGACAACAATGCTTTGTGCAATTCTATTCTGAACAAAGTCATGCCACTTTTTTGTAACAATGTCAATGGTGTTATGACAACCTTGGGTATTATATATAATCACAATGAATAAAATTTGTTTATAAATTCTACAAATAACAGTTTGAAAGCAATACTTTTGCATATTGGTAACATGCAGCCTTCATTTCAACTGGTATAATGTAAGGTAAACTAAAGAAACCTATACAGCTATAGTCAGATACATACAAATATATAAAAACGACAAAGGATAGATAAATAGATGGGTAGGTACATCAAGAGATATTTAAATAAATCTATTAGAAAATCAAATTTTTATTAATTGTTTAACAAAACATATTTTTTTCTTATTGCTTTCATTTATAAAATGCAAAACATTTTATTTTTTTTCTCAATCTGACATCATGAAGTCACAAGGATGAATGAAATTGAAGCCATTTTTTCTCCTTTTTATGTCAGAGTATGAAGACACCTGTGATTTGGCAATTCTACTTTTTCTTGTAATGCTCTAGGATATTTTTGTCACTAGGGGAAGTTACCAAAACCACACAAACAATCAAGCAATAAATATCCATAAATAGTTTTCTTAATATTTTGTCCAAAGGAAATAAAAAAAAATCAAATTTCATAGAAAGTAAAAAAAATTGGCTACTATTGGCAAATAATTTAAAATCAAAACAATTTTAAATATTCCATTAAAAATAAACTTCTAAAATTGTTTTTGATTTTAGTATTTGCTAATTACAGATACTATTATATTTATTTGCAGTTCAAAAACAAACTGCATAAAATATTACCTACATATATATATTTTTAACTTTGAAGAACATTTGAAACTTTGTATTTTACCAAAATATATTTTTTCTAATTTTCTTTTGGTGAAATTTGAAATCCATAACTAAAATTGTTTTGATTTCAATATTTGCCAATTACAGATAGCATTATATGTATTTATTATGAACAACATAAAATAAATATAAAATAAATATTTCTCACGAATTTTTTTTTTATCTTTTGAAATCTGTAACAGCTTGGCATTCATTTTTTATGTTAGTTTAGACATATATTCTGCCGTCATATTTGAAATTGTTTTTTTATATCTAAAGTCATGCAATTGTTTTTTGTTGTTGTTGTTGTTGTTAATTACAAACAAATATACATAATGTTTTGTTTGATTTTAATAAATCCTTAACCGTTTATAGGTATTTTTAATAATTGATTTTAATATTTGCTGATTGTAGTCATACCATTTTTTAAAAACTTTCTATGAAATTTGGAATTTTTTATTTGTTCTCAACAAAATATCAAGAACACTTTTTAGTAATTTACACGAATTATCTAAGATCGTTTATTATTTGAATGGTTTTCTCTAGTATCAAAATTGTCTTAGTCCACCTACTAAAATGTAACTCTATAATTATATATATATATTAAACTAAGCACACCAATTCATAATTAGATAATTAATTAAAAAAATTATTTTGACTGTTTGATTTATTCACAAATTTCTAATGTTTAAATGTTGATCATATACAATAATTATTATTTTATATAACAAGGCTGAATGTAAGATTCAACGTTGTAATGTGCATTTTTCCTCTCTTAGAGTCATCAAAATATTTATTTACAAAATACAAGAGGAAATAAAAATGTGTTTATGTTT
This sequence comes from Epiperipatus broadwayi, assembly GCA_028023455.1. Taxonomy (NCBI): domain Eukaryota; kingdom Metazoa; phylum Onychophora; class Udeonychophora; order Euonychophora; family Peripatidae; genus Epiperipatus; species Epiperipatus broadwayi. Next base: position 166,677 of record JAQFVV010006929.1, on the reverse strand, counting down.
ATCATGAGAAAAAGAACCACAAGAATGAGATCAAAGAGCCGCATTTGGCTTGCAAGCTGTAGTTTGTTGACACCTGGCCTATATTATACTAATGTAATTTTTAAAAAGTTCTTTGAAACAAAGCAATATTTTTAGAATTATTTTAACTTCTTATTTTTATAACAAAACCTCTTTAAAGCAGCTATTTTGTGAGTGGCAGGCTGATAGTCAATAAGTCTTATAAGTCTTAAATTTTTACTTTTAACATAATAATTACATATCAAATAATATTAGCCTACAAATAAAAACTTTTTTTTAGTAAAACTCAAAATAGGTGGGATTTACTAATTTCATTGTGATGAATTCAAAAATGGATTTTGTTTTATTATATCACTTCTGGTTAATTGGCAATAAGGCAAAATGTTATTCTCAAATTTTTGATACTTAGTATTGATTAAATTGAATATATTACACATAAATGTTTGTATGTGACAGGAAATCTTTTCTATATTAAACACAAAAAAAAGCTGCTTTGGAAACAATAAGATGGTTTATAAACTGAATAATGTTTCTGTAGTGTAATTTTTATTATAGAACTCTTATGCAAGGTAGGGAATGGTTTCTATCTGCTTTTAACACCTTGTGGAGGATGTAATCATAAACATATAAGACTAAAATTATGAAAAAGATCTATGATTGCAAAGATGAACATTTCATGTTGAACCAGAACTCATCAACTGGTCCAGACCACAATCTCTTACACATATCTTTATCATTGTTCAAAAACATTTTTCATTATTGGATAATCTCTAGTCTAATAAGTTAAAGTTGTGAAAGCAACACATTTAACACAAATCATTTGATGAAAGTATATTAATAATTTTGATTAGTCACTCATTAGAGTAGAGATTATCCAATAATGAATGTTTCTCTAAGAGATTGTGATCTGGGCCTACTAATGAGTGCTGGTTCAGGATGAAATGTGCATCCTGGAAATCATAGATCTTTTTCACATGTAAATCATAAAATCCCCACAAGGTGTCAAAAGTGGATAAAAAACCATTTCCTACTTTGCATGAGAATGGTGTAATGAAAATTACACTACAAATACTTTTTGTTATTGGATAATCTCTAGTCTAATGAGTGACTAATAAAAAATATTAATATACTTTCATCAAGTAATTTGTGTTAATGTTGTGAGGGCAGCACATTTGACACTTATCAAATAAGCCATAGTCATTTTTTACCTACCTACTTATCTATCTGCTTGCCTAATTACCCACCCACCTATATACCTACATACCTGCCTACCTACTCACCTACCTACCTTTCATGTACCCACTCACCTACCTGCCTACCCACCCATGTACCTATCTACCTATCAACTCATCTATCTATACATCCTTCTGTCCATATGTCCATCCATCCATCCATCTATCTACCTACCTACCTACCTACTATTCATCCATCCATCCATCCACCCACCCACCCATCTATCTATCTATCTATCTATCTATCTATCTATCTATCTATCTATCTATCTATCTATCTATCTATCTATCTATCTATCTATCTATCTATCTATCTATCTATCTATCTATCTATCTATCTATCTATCTATCTATCTATCTATCTATCTATCTATCTATCTATCTATCTATCTATCTATCTATCTATCTATCTATCTATCTATCTATCTATCTATCTATCTATCTATCTATCTATCTATCTATCTATCTATCTATCTATCTATCTATCTATCTATCTATCTATCTATCTATCTATCTATCTATCTATCTATCTATCTATCTATCTATCTATCTATCTATCTATCTATCTATCTATCTATCTATCTATCTATCTATCTATCTATCTATCTATCTATCTATCTATCTATCTATCTATCTATCTATCTATCTATCTATCTATTCTATCTATCTATCTATCTATCTATCTATCTATCTATCTATCTATCTATCTATCTATCTATCTATCTATCTATCTATCTATCTATCTATCTATCTATCTATCTATCTATCTATCTATCTATCTATCTATCTATCTATCTATCTATCTATCTATCTATCTATCTATCTATCTATCTATCTATCTATCTATCTATCTATCTATCTATCTATCTATCTATCTATCTATCTATCTATCTATCTATCTATCTATCTATCTATCTATCTATCTATCTATACTGAACAGTGATAGATATATGTAAGAAATTGTGGTCTGGACCAACTGATGAATACTGGTTTGGTATGAAATGTTCATTTTGGGGATCATAGATCTTTTGCACATGTCTTTAGTCATATGTTTATGATTACATCCCTCCACAAAATGTTAAAAGCAGATAGAAATCATTCTCTAACTTGCATGAGAGTGGTCAAAATGAAAAATACACTACAGAAACATTACTCATTAATGGATAATTTCTAGTCTAATGAGTAACTAATAAAAATTATTAATATACTTTCATCAAGGTTTATATGCCACTTTTACTCATGTTTAAGCTGACAAATCCAAGGCATAAATGTGGTGCCAGTAACACATTTAAATTATTAACCCTAACTTGAAATAAAAAATTCAGAATTATCCATTTATAGTTTTATTACGAATATAATCTAGAGTATTTAAACAAAAAATGATGATTGTAGCAAATATATATATATACACACACATATAGGACGCTAGATAAAAATTGAATAAATCCAAAAAAATATTAAAATTGCTATGCCTGTGACAAAACATATAGCTGAATATGCTTTACAATACTACTTAGAGATGATATTAAGTGCCTGAGATGTCACGAAGAGCTTATATAGTTATGAGTATGTCTTTTGGCATTTAAAATATTTTTCTTTTCAGAAATTTTCCAATTTAATCCTTAGGATTAACTTTTTAAATACAAAATTACAATGCAGAGAAGAGATATAATAGACAAGAAAACAAGCAAATGTATGTTAGAATTTTTTGATAACACTTTCCCTTTTCTGTAGAATTTGTATTCTTGAAGTACTCGAGTGCTCTCTGAAGGGCTTTGTAAATACTATCTTATCTGTATCCCTAATACAGGAGCCATGATGTTTTTAAAATACTTATAATAAAAATTTCAGGAATATAGATTGATGCAGCTTTTATATTCAATAATGCATGCACAGATACAAATAAAAGTTAAAGAAACATGGAACATGAACTTGTTAAATCTATCTTAAGCACAACTGCTAGGAAATCTTGAAGAAGAATGTCAACCTAATATTTCCACGTGAATAAGATAGTGTTGGGGTTTAAAACATTTCTGTTTATCAAGGGGTTTGAAAGAAGTATACTACACTCTTCATATTGCATATCATGAGGGAATTTATCAATTTTTCAAGAAAAACTCAATTACAATATAACAACTAATATGACTGCAATACACGTTAAATAATCAAATGCACTCAAACAATCACAACTAAAGTTATATAATTGTATTATAAAAAGAGATCTTATAGCTGTAGACACTTAAAAAACAGGATTGCTCCACAACTAAGCATGAAGAAATTCTCTATTTTTAGACTCAAGGCACTGATTTTCATTAAAACAATGTATTTTCTATTTTATTACAAAATCACGTTCACTAATGTATTTTCTATTTTATTACAAAATCACGTTCACTAATGTATTTTCTATTTTATTACAAAATCACGTTCACTAATGTAATTACTTTTTAAATATCCTAACACTAATAAATCCAAAGAAACTTTAATTGAACAAAAATCTCTTTAAAATATATTTTATAAAAGGATCAAAATTAATTAAATCTGTTTAAAAATTCTTCAAATATATCCTTTTCCACTTTAACAAATAATTACCAACATGTCTAACAAATTTTTTTTAAATATATACAATCATAATTAATAATTTTCTCTTACAAACAATTAGTAGAAGTCAACAAAATCAAAGAGGAAAGAATGTAATCCATTAACCAACTTTATTTAATATTATAGAACATACTATTTTAACTAAAATATATAAAATCTTTCAACAACAAAACCAAATTTTTAATAACCTTAATTTTATTCCTATCAATAATCTATAACTTCCTATCACCATCTGATTAGAGCTTTCTAATCATTCCTTACTATCTAACAACTTTTTTTTATTCTTTCTCAATTACTTTTTCAGTTTCTACATACAATTTTACCTCTTCATATCCTAATCACCAGTCAGAATGTATATCTAAAAAATTACTACGTTGATTGTAATTGTTTTAAAGCTAATAATCAACAATATTTCATTTAATATATTTACATCATTAGGTGTATTAGTTCTTCTAAAGTAATGGTTTCACTTTTTTTTCTTAAACTTTGTCTCAAGCTTTCCTGTCTTATTCATAATTTTAATATTCCATATACAATGGAGCCATGATAGCCATTATATATATTTTTCCAAGTTTCCTCATAATACATAATACATGATATATAATAGCTCATGTTTTGTTGATACATTTTGATTACAATAGAAAACAGATTATTTACTGAATTGCAAATATATCATAATTTTCAACAAGCACACACACATATATATATATATATATAATAGAGATGCTTTTTTATGTATAGAGTATGCATATACAAATTCAGATTTTAATGTAAACACATTTTTTTACAAAAATGTAGTTATTAATAATAATAGACTGAGAGAGTACATTTCCATATGTATTTTCTGGGTGTGTGTTAATTCATTCACTCAAATATTAAAAATAATAAAAAACTTACTCTACTGTATATATATATATATATTTAAATAAAATGAATAGTTTACTGTTAGATTTTCATCTCAATTAAACATACTCTGGATGATATCCTTCTTCTTCAAAAACTTTTTTCTTCTATAGAAATATAATAACAATCTCATTATCCGCAGATTGGGACGTTTTGGTTGCTTTTAAATTTTTACCGACTTCAGAATTTATGCAAATCAACTCTACTTGCTGTTAGCCATTTTAGCTTATTAGTACTAATTTTATTAATTAAAAACAACTTTATGATTTTCTTTTAATTTTGTAAAGCTCTTAGATTCATGTCTAGAAAATTAAAAAATATTTTATTACACAAAATACTGTACCTCATCCAAAATAAGAAAGAGTAAGAAAAGTGAAAAATAAAATGTATCTAACTTTAATGTAAGCCAAAAAAATATTAATAAATATGATCATGTCACAGTACTATGAGATGAAAATAATGCCTACTGCTTTATCATAAAATTTATTAAATTGACAAATTTTCAAGTTTTTATTTTTTGTTTATTTACATTTTTTTTTTTGGAAATAGCAGATAATTGAAGTAGCACATATCAAAGCTTTACTGTATGTTCTTCAGTAAAAAAAATATATTTTGAATTAAAAATGATTTAAATAAGAAATCGTAACAATTAATTATTAATGTGTTCAATCCTTAACCAGCATCTCCACCAATATGGGTAGTATTTGTTTGTTTTCTTCAGCAAATAAATAAAGTTAAATCATCTAACCCAATAAACTTTACTTCTTTCCTTATTATTTTGTAATTCAATAAATAGCATTGCTTTCAACTGGGCAGGTCATATTCATAACACTAAATAAAGTCAGATTTATAAGTAAGAAAGAGGAAGCAGAAAATGAACATATAAAGTAATTAATATGTAAATCAATAAATGTATATATTCCACTTGCATGATAAAACATCACTTGAATCCTTTTATTTATCATGTGAGTATTATTAGCTATAAACCACATTTCTTTGAATTTTCTCTTTCGATCATTGCACTCAGAACAAACTACTTTGATGTTAATTGGATCAAAGTTGTGACCAGAATAAATCTCATACTCCATGAATAGTAATTTTATGTTAGTCTGTTTTAGTGTGCTTATATATATATATACTTAAGTTGTGCTAACCTAGAGGTGCTATTGGCATGGGATTCATTATAATAAATCAACTACAAAATTTGTTGCAATGATCTTACTTGCAATGCAATTTATAATGGTGAATCAAACAGACCTTAACATAAAATTAGTATTCCTGAAGCACGAGATCGATTCTGGTCATAACTTCGATCCGCATAACATCAAAGTAGTTTGCGTTGAGGCAACAATTGAAGATAAAATTCAAAGAAGTATGATTTATCACCAACAACACCCATGTGATAAAAAAAAGATATAGAGACTTTATCACACAAGTAGAATATATACATTTATTAATTTACATATTACTTTATATGTTCATTATCTGCTTCCTCTCTCACACAAATCTGGCTTTAACTGGTGCTATGAATATGACTTACTCAGTCAAAAGTAGTGCTAAGCTGTACTTTATTTGTAATATTGATAATATTTCCTTTATATCAGACTACTCCTATTTATTGAATTAAATCATCTAAATTATTATTACTTATTTTAATTCATGCTGCAATTGTTCTCTCTCCATTTATTATCTTTATTTTGATTTTTTGTTCATTTAATTATATTCTATTTAGAAAATGTAGTATGTAATTTTCTTTCCACATTGCATGTCATATTATTATTTTTCACCATTGTTAAGGTAGTTCAGAAATCAAGGTCGGTAACATAAGAAGATAAAACAAAAATTTTTATATATAAAATCCAAAACAAAGCAATGACTTCCCTAATGTACCCTAATAAAAACATCATCATCATCAACCATTATCAATCCACTGCAGGATGAAGGTCCCTCCAAGTTTAATCCATCTCCGATCTTTAGCTTCTCTTCTCCACAACACCCCTGCACATTTTCTTATTTCATTCATCCATCTCACATGTGGTCTCTTTCTGGCTCTTTTACAATCTCTTGGAATCCAGTTTAAAATTTCAATTGTCCATCTATTATCATCTCTTCTAGCAATATGTCCAGCCCAACTCCATTTCAATCTTTTAATTTTTTCAATAAGGTCAGTAGCACCTGTTTGTTGTCTTACCCATACATTGCGTTTTCGATCTCTTCTTGTTACTCCCAACATACATCTCTCCATACTCCTTTGAGTGGTCTGAAGTCTCTGTATTGCTCTTCTATTAAGTGTCCAAGTCTCAGATCCATAAGTAAGAACTGGTAAAACACATTTGTTAAAAACCATCCTTTTCAAACACATAGGCATATTTCCTTTTAGTATCAAGTTATTTCTACCAAAAGCACTCCAACCAAGTTTAATTCTATGATTAATTTCCTCCATTATGTTTCCATCTGTATTAATAATCTGACCAAGGTATTTGTAACTGTTAACTTCTTCTAATTCTTCATAATCAATCTTTATTTTCATACTTTGAGCAAATCGATTAAACATTACTTTAGTCTTTTTAACATTTATCTTTAGTCCTACTTTTCTACTTTCATCTGCTAACTCCTGCAACATTTCCTGCAGCTCTGAAGCATTATTTGCAAAAACAACTACATCATCTGCGAAATCTAAATGACTTAAATACTCTCCATTTACATTCACTCCTTTAGTTTCCCATTTTAATCCACAAAATACTTCTTGCAGCACTGCTGTAAAGAGTTTTGGAGATATGGAGTCACATTGTCTTACACCTTTCTCAATGTTGATTTTTCCAGTATCATTATGTAATCTAATTGTTGCTGTTGCATTTTTATAAATATTCTTTAAAATATGACAATATCCTGGATCTATACCTTGATGATCCAATGCTTTAATCACTGAAGAAATGTGTATAGAATCGAATGCCTTTTCATAATCTACAAATCCAAAACATAATGACAACTCATATTCATTTGTCCTTTCTATGACTTCTCTCAATACTTGGATATGATCTATTGTACTAAAACCACTTTTAAATCCAGCTTGTTCTCTTGGTTGGTGGAAATCCAAAGTTCTCTGTAGACGAGTTGTAATTATCTTGGTAAAATTTTTATATAAAACTGATAAAAGGCTGATAGGTCTGTAATTTCTAATATCTTCCTTATCACCTTTTTTAAATATTAATATTATTACTGCATTCTTCCAATCTTCTGGTACATCTTTATCATTTAGACATTTGGTATATAACTTTGCTAAAATTGTTTCTATTTCTTCACCTGCTTCTTTTAATATATCAATTATAATTCCATCATTTCCTGGAGCCTTTCCTTTCTTCATACATGTAATTGCATGTCTCACTTCTTCATTTAAAATTCTGGGCAATTCAGAAGATGTAATAGATATAGGAGGTACTTGTTCTTTATTACTATATAATTCTTGATAAAAATCTTCTACCAATTTCATGATGTCATCTCTCTTTTTAGTAATAATTCCATCTTTTTTTCTTATTGCATATATAAATTTCCTACCAATACCAAAATGTTGTTTAACATTTTTGAGACTTTTATTTTCTTCTACAGCTTTCCTTGCTATTTCACAGTTATACTTTCTTATATCATTTTCAACTCTTTTCTGTACCATTTTACAAAATTTGAGATATTCAATTCTTTTTAATGCATCATTTTTGTATATCTTCATATTCCTTCTTTTCTTCATAAATTCTCTAGTCTCAGTAGAAATTTTATTAGTCAATTGCTGCTTTTTTCTACCAGCTATGTTTGTTGCAGTTTTTAAAAGTGTATCAGTTATTTTCATATTAATTTCATTCAAATCTGTACCATGTTCAAAATCTCCTAACACTTGAAACCTATTTGTAAGTTCTAATTTAAATTCATTAGAATGTTTCTGAAGATTAGGAATATCAACTGTAAATATTGTTTTTCTTAATAATTTTTGTCTTTCTAGTTTTACATTAACACATAACTTACACCTTACTAATCGATGATCACTTCCTGTGTTAAATTTATTAAGAACATTACAATCTTGAAATATGTATTTTATGTTAGTCAAAATATAATCCAATTCTGCTGTACCTTCATTTGGATGCTTCCATGTCCATTTCCTTTTAACATTTTTCTCAAAAAATGAATTCATAATATAAAGTTTTTCTTTTTCTGCAAACTCCACAAGTCTATGTCCTCTCTCATTTCTATTACCATAACCAAAATTACCTACAGCAATTTCATCTTTCATTTGTCTACCAATTCTAGCATTAAAGTCTCCCATAACAATTTTAAAATGTTGTTTACTCTGATCAAAAGCCTTTTGTACATCCATATAAAAATCTTCTACTACTTCATCACTATGAGAACTTGTTGGGGCATAAACCTGAATTATCTGCATTTGGTATCTGCTATTAAGTTGTATAACTAATCTTGCCACTCTGTCCGATACACCATCAATCTACACAATATTGTTCTTCCACTTTTTATTTATAATGAATCCTACTCCACTTGTATTTCCAATATGTGTGCCTTTATAATAGAGTATATGTCCACTTTTTAAATCAATTGTTTCTTCTCCTTTTCTTCTAACTTCACAAAGTCCAATAATGTCCCATTTAATATAAGACAGTTCTTCTTCTAATTCTTGCAATCTTCCTTCACTTGAAAGTGATCTGCAGTTGTAAGTACCTAAATAAAAAGTCATCATCAAATGGCAGCCTGGGTCCACAATCAGGGGATTCTTAGCACCCTCCGTCTTCGGCCACCAAACGCTGCCTTGGTTGGTGACTTTACAGCCTCCTGGGAATAAGGGCCATGCTTTATTTTTGTCTGTCATAATTGTATATATGTATTGGAAAAATATTTATCATTTACACAAACATTCATTCTGCCTTATCAGGCACTGAGAAGAAAGACCATAGTGTTTCTTGATCTTAAACTCAGAGGTAAAAAGCCAATAAACTCACCACGCTGGCTAATGCGTGTTGGTGAGCAGCCCATCCATGTTCGTATACTATATGAATAATCACATAGTAATAACAGCTGCAATGATAAGAATGTATGGAGTGGACATTAGGAATTTGCCCTGCTCGGTTCCTTTAAGGCCTCCAAGAGGAATCAAAGGGTCTCCTTTCAGTTAATAGCAAACTCCTTTCTGCAGCCAATAAAAACATAATAAAGATAAAGACAATATTCACCAAGCTAACTACTAGGTAATAAGAATTTGAATGATTTTCCATTTTATCCTCTAGCTAAAAATAAATATTCATTTACCCAATGCAATTTTTATTTAAATTATTTATTTCACACTTTTTTAAGAGTTTAAACCCATCTGTTTTAGTATTATATTTTATTACTCACTATATGGTTATATCACATATATCAACTTAAACAATACAAATATTATTTAGATATAATTGAGATTTGTAGTACAATATACTCAATTTAATTAATAAATTCAAATACTTTAATTATAGAATAAATTTGTCTCTAGTTCAGTGTTTCCCAATCTATGTTCTGCAGAGTACCGATGTTCCATAAGCATTTCAAAAATGTTCCACAATAAGGCCACATTATTATTATATCAAACTATTTCATAATATTTAACTTTATATTGATGTAATTATGTTTATAGTTTAACATTTAAAATCTTAATTTGATTAGATTAAATAATATTTTAATCACCCTTATTTTATTTTTTAGCACTGGCAGCATGTTGATTATACATATGGCAATCCATAATATATATATTTGACACTTCCACCTCATTGAAGCTATATACTTTATACGACAAAAAAAATATGGTGACTGGTCATGACAAAACTACTCATTAGGAGAAAAAAAAATTTGCTATAACTCTAAAATCTCATTTTATAATCACACAAAAAAAACAACTAATGGAGTGTTAACTTTTCCAAATGTAAAATATTTATTTCATATATATACTAAACTCGGAAAAAAAAATGTTTACCTTATGACACATTTAACTTGTTAATTAATTTAAAAAATTGAAATTTGGCTCATGTTAGGAAACAAAACTCGGAAAAATTGTACATATCTTTATATAAATATATTTGACTAAAATAAACTTCTCAGGGTATTACTTTTTAATTTTAAAAAATGACATTCCTCCCATGGCGACAAACCCGAAGCAAAAAATTCTGTGTTATTTAAAAAAACATTATATATATGTGTACAAATCCGAGGTAAAAAAAATTCTACATATATCTATTACTTCAAATCCCCTATTCCTATTCTTCCAATAAAAAAATGAAATTCGCCCCAAGTTGGGCGCCAGAATGCGGGAAAAAAATTAACTGTGACAGTCAGATGATGTATGTTGGTTTAACCCAGTTCGAATACTAGGCAAAAGTACCTCAAGGCCATCCATACGTGAGATATTAAATCAAGAATAAGATGACCTCTGTCCTATTTGCCTATTCTCAAAGCTAATTACGAACAACAACATTATCTGAGACACACATAAATTATTTTTTCACCGGCTACAAAGCTTAGCAACAGAGGTAGAGACATGGACGGGAACACCTACAGAGCTAAATAGTTAAATGTGCATAAAAGTGCTACAAAAAATGTGTTTTGCATGCCTGGATCATTGGAAAAGCAAACTAAAGCATTACAATAAAATTAGAAAACTCAAGCTATTTTAGTTAAATAATATGTTTAATTAACAACTTTAAAATATGAATAATGATTTAATGGCCTCCGCTATTCCCCTAAATTAATGAAAACTATTTAGACAATAAAAACAGATTAATATGTTTGCAGTCTAAATCTTTTCTTTCCAATTTTATTAAAATTGTCAACGCGAATCTCCTCGATAAAGTACAATAATAAAAATCTTTCACAAAGCATTTTTAATTGCTTTGCACTAAAACAGAGGTTAAATATTATTTAAAATGTATATAGCTAAATCTGATATATGTAATAAGCCAGTGGTGGACAAAAGAGGCATTATCGAGGAGATCAAGTTGACAAACAAAGGACACTTACTGGTATGGAATTTAGAAACGTAAATAAAATTGGAAAGAGATTTTAAATGAAAAAATTAACTTTTAAGCTTAACTGCAATGGACTACAAAATATATATACATGTTAGTAATGAAGTATAGCGAAGGAAAAAGGTTAAATATAGATAGATGATCACACAATATATATCTAAGACTAGTCTAATAAAAATGGTTACATTACAAATATAATTAAATACATTTCAGAAATATAATTCAAATAAGCACTTAAAAAAGGTATGTACAAAAAAAGGTAAAAAGTAAATTGTTCAATGGAGAAGAGATACTATTACTGTCCTGGTTCCTTGGTCATGTTCCATCGACGAGAGTAGCTTGATCCATCCATCGATAGGTATTTGTCCAGACAATGAAAATGGAAATATGTAGCATGGTTTCACGAAAAATCCTACAGACACGGCACAGAGTTCAGATGACTATTGAGTGGATACTAAGGCATTTTGATGGCATTTAGGAACCTCGGCAATAGGCAAAGCTATTTATTTGCCTAGCCAAGCATAGTAGAATCCATCAAATTCATATGACTTTTAGCTTGAGCATGTTCAAACTTCTCCATGATTTTGAAGATGACAGTTGTCTAACTTTTTGGAATAAAATCTCCACAAGCAAAAATCTGAAAGAGTTCTCCAAAGAGAAATCCGAATGCCAGCAAGAAAACTCTGAATAACAGCAAGAAAACTCTGAATAATCAAGTCTTTTGTTCTCACTTTTATTTATAGCCTCTTTGTCAGCTACCTTCTATTGTTTGTATGATTTTAGATCTTGATAAGCCCCACCGCGCTCCTTTGTTTAAAGGTAACACTTTTTAAAAATAACCTTTACTTTTTTACTCTAAATTTCTTTCTTTAAACTTTGAATTTTATTAATTAAAAAAGAAAGAGAAGGCCATCTTTAATTTGCCTTGAATGGGCTAATTAATTAAAAATATACATTCTTTTAGAAAATGTTGGTGGGCTTATCTCAAAATCAAATCATACTAAATATTTGAACAAGATTTAAAAAGAAAAATACATTCTTATTTCTTTTAATAAAATAAGTATTTTATTTCAGCAGAATTTTGCATTAACTCATATATATATATATGCTTGACGTATATATATGTTTGACTAATAGATTTTACAAGTAATTTTTATTAACAGAAATCTAATCTTAGAATGGAATTTATTTAACAAAATATTTAAATGCAATACAAATTATATAAACGTAATTAATTTTAGCTTTAATGCAAAACCCTGCTGATATTGGACTATAAACTTAATTCAGGTCTATAATACTAACTAAGTTTATAGAAGGCTGTGAAGCATGGATCGGACTTCAGATCCATTGCTTCAATAAGCATTTCAAAAATGTTCCACAATAAGGCCACCTTATTATTATATCAAACTATTTCATAATATTTAACTTTATATTGATGTAATTATGTTTATAGTTTAACAGTTAAAATCTTAATTTGATTAGATTAAATAATATTTTAATCACCCTTATTTTATTTTTTAGCACTGGCAGCATGTTGATTATACATATGGCAATCCATAATGTTCTGATACTGATCTGGATGGCTCAGATTGACCTAATATCAGAAGCAAATTTGTGCATCATAGGACAAGAGTTTCTAAGCCACACATTTTCATACAAAATGTGTATTGTGTCATATGTGTCATCTTGTGCGCATCAGACCAGTATGTTTCTGTCCTAATTTCTGCATTCTTGTTCCAAACTCTATTGCTATCTGCTGTTTCCACCCACTACTAATGGGAGAATGAATGAAAAATCAGATTTTAGCTATTGCTATAGTTTGTTTTTGTCTTTATTTTCATATGAAGGTAATACATGTGTAATTTTTATGCAGTTAAAATTCTATTAGCAACATTCTATTAACAAATAATTGTAAGTTAATTAAATATAGATGTAATTACAGTTTATAATAAATTTTATATTTCTACAAGTGATGGATAGATTTATCATAAGGAAAAATAATTATGATATGAGTTCAAATGATAATGATGAAAATAAATAAGTAGCCAGTTTAGACAAAAAGCCTATCTGTTCAAAAAATTTTTAAATTAATTGTCAGTATAGAAATGAATATATGAATTATGGTTTTACATGGACAAGTGATAAAGATTATCCAATACCGTTATGTTATGTATGTAAACTTAAACTGGCTAATAGTGCAATGGTTCCTGCAAAATCAAAATAACATTTTACAACTAAGCATGAAAATCTTACTTCAAAAGAAAAAGATTTTTTCGAGAGACTTTTAAATATAAAAAGCAAACAAGCAATGTATTTAAAAAAAAAAAAAGTGAAATTATCAGATAAAACTCAGCAAAATTAGTATCTATGAAACCAAACCCACATACTATAGCCGAGTCATTAATTTTACTAGCATGTTGCAAAATTGTCAATATTATGTTTGGGTAAGATGTGGAAAAAAAGGAATGAAAATACCTTTTCTCAAATAATATTATTCAAAGAAGAATAATTGATATGGAATGTGACATTGAAGGAAGACTTGCAAGTGAACTTCACAATATATACTTCACTCTTCAAATTGAAGAACCCTCTAATATCAATGAAAAAGCCATTTTACTTGGATTCATCAGATTTGTTAAAGAAAATAGAATAGTCTATTGACTATTATTATTTTTATTATTATTATTATTATTTTTGTATTGTAGATTTATCAGAAAGAATGACAGGAGAAGTCATTTATAATGAAATTAATTCTTATTTTGAACTTTAAAATTTGAATTGGAAACAATGCCTGGAAATTTGTACTGATGGGGCTCCATCAATGGTAGGCTCAGTCAAGTATTTGTATCATTTGCAAAGCAATGAAACTGAGATTTATTTAAACCACTGCTTCTTACATAGGGAGAACACATATTACAGAAATCTTACCTGCAGAATTAGAAAGTGTCCTATTGTTATTAATATGGTAAATACATAAAGGTGAGACTGATAAAATCTTGAATTTTTTAACAACTGTGTTTATTGATGAAAGCAAAATATGAAGCCTAACTTATTCATACAGAAATCAGGTGGCTTTCTCAAGGAAAGGTGCTTTCCCGTACGCTGGAACTAAAAAAAGAATTGCTTCTTTTCTTCAAACAAGAAAACATGTACTTTGCTCAAGATTTTAAGACTGACAATGTGATGTGCTAAATTGGGCTATTTAACAGATATTTTTAATTATTTGAATATCATCAATATGACCATTCAGGATGCAAATGAAAGCACCTTAACATCAACAGGCAAACTATCAGATTTCCATAAGATCGTTCTTCAGAAGAAAAAAAATAGAAGAAAATAATCCTAGCATGTTCACATCTGTGCTCAACAATAGCACCAATTGTGTTTCCTTGATATCAGAATATTTATTAATATTGGACAACATAAGAAAATGTTTTCCTTCTCTGGACATGGACAAATATTACTGGGTAAAGAATTCATTTTCAAAAGAATTACCTAATAATCCTGAATTTAATGTGTCAGATGAAGAGGAGTTTATATTCTTGTCACCTGACTGCACTTTGAAAATCAAACATGCTGAAATGAGTCTTGATAAAATCTGGATATCTGTCCAACAAGAATCAAAAAAAGCCATAAAAATGTTATGTTTTTCAACTTCATGTTTATGTGGAATAGGGTTTCCACGTTAACCAACATAAAAACTAAAAAAAGAGCAAGGTTAACAAATTTAGAAGAAAAAATGAGGGTAGCCTTGTCTTATATATGTCCTAACATAGAAGAAATATATAAAAAAACATTTAGCATTAAATGAATTACTTGAGTAAAACTATTTTTTCTGTAAATATTTTTTTAATTATATATAATATGATTATATTTTTTTCAATAAATATAACAATAAATATTGATTTGAAATTCTAACTGTCCAATTTTAAATAAAAACTGATGACTAACTTATTTTTATTTTAATTTAGGTGTTTCGCCTAAAAATTTTCCTCACAGCATTGTTTCGTACTTTAGAAAAGGTTGGGAAACTGATTTAGTTAAAGAAAAAAAAACATTAATGGCTATTTTTTTTAAAAAAACAAACAAACAAAGAAAACAGTAACAACAATAATATATTTTCAGTTTATTTAACGTAGCAAATTAGCACATATATTATCAACTTTTCTTTAATTATACTGAAATAGTGAAAAAATATTTGTTTAATAGCAAATAGAGCTGTTCAGAGTCTGAAATAATATTAAGAAACTCAATATATTATTAATATCTTCAATAAAACAATGCTTCGAAAAAACTAAAAACAGTTTTTATTGAATAAAAAATAAATAGTAAAAAAAAAACCTGAATTATAAACAAGTGCTAGTTAGCAGACAAAAATAATAGATACATTAATTATACTGAATATATTTAATATAATAATTATTGCAACTCTATTTCAATACATTTATTCATGTATATAGTATATAAATATCCATTAAACATTTTTTATACATTTCATTTTTCTCCCTTAAGCGGATAGTAATTTACAATTGTTAATAATAATTTGCTGAGTTCGTTTACGAATAGCTGCTAACAAACGAAAAACACACACCCACAATTCATCAAATAAAAAAAAATGCAAATTATAGTTACAAAAATATTCGTTAGAGGATATTACTTCCTTAAAAATGATTCTGTTTGTTAATGACAAAGAAAAATGTATTAATTAAAATAAGTGTAGAAAAAAAGAGAAAAATTGAATATTGAATTTAGTAAGGTAACATAAAAGATATTGATAAGAATAAGCGCAATATTTGTGAATTAAAATTAGTCTTGTAATAAAATTAAATGTTTGATAGATTGTAAAAAAATTTTGATTAAAACGCAAAATCTAAAAAAACGGGGGTTTGAGAAACTGTTTATAATAGTTACGCTATAAGAAGAATCTTATGGAAAGAAGTATCTGCAACTGGTATCACTTATACAAATAATGCAGTGCACCATTTATATAAATTATTGATAGTTTTGAATAAAATTCAAAAGAAGGTAGAAGATATTCACTTAGCTGCAACATGTGGACGTAAAATGAAGCTATATAACATGAAACCGAATGTGATATGTTTTTGATATGTTATCATGAAGTACTATTATTTATTGTCCTTGAATTAATGCTAGGACACACAATATATAATTTAAATTCATATAATTGTTAAATATAAACGATTTATTATAGAATCTCACTTTTTTTACTAATTACAAACACACATAATATAGGAGATCCGAAAATGCTGTGCATAGATATGATGTTAAATTGCTAATATATATTATATAATAAATATTTGGAGGAGAAAAACTAATAACAATTTGATAACCATCCAAGCTGAAGTTATTAAGGATTTTTCTTTCATAACGGGCTGATAAAGAACTCAAGTTTTTTGAACATTAATTAATAAACCAAGATCTTTACGAAGATCATTCAAAACATTAAGAACATTCACTATATCATCTTTTGTACTGGAAAAAAGCACAATTATCATCATCATTACTTAAAACATTACCAATCAACTGCCGGATAAAGTTCTCTCCAAGTTCAATCCATCTTCCTGATCTCTAGCTTCTCTTCTCCATATCATTCCTACATACTTCTTTATTTCATCCATTCATCTGACACCTGATATCTCTTTCTACTCTTTTACAATCTCTTTGAACCCAGTTTAAGATTTCAATTGTCCATCTATTATCATCTCTTCTAGAAATATGTCCAGCCCAATCCACTTCAGTCTCTTAATTATTTCAATGATGTCAATAACACCTGTTTGATTTCTTACCCATGCATTTCATTTTCAATCTCTTCTTATTACTCCTAGCATTCATATCTCCAAAGATACTTATTTGAATGGTTTGAAGTCTCTTCATTGCTCTTCAGCTAAGGGTCTAAGTCTCAGTTCCATAAGTAAGAACTGGTATAACAAACAGACCTATTTCCTTTTAATATTAAATTATTTCTACTAAAAGCATTCCAAACAAGTTTAATTGATTAATTTCATCCATTATGTTTTCATTTGTAATAATCTGACAAAGGTATTTGTAGTTATTAACTTCTTCTAATTCATCATTATTAATCTTTATTTTCATCTTTTGAGAAAATCTATTGAACAATACTTTAGTCTTTTTAACATTGACCTTTAATATTACTTTCATCTAATAACTCTTGCAACATTTCCTGAAGCTCTAAAGCATTATTTACTAAAACTACTACACTATCTACAAAATGTAGAGAACTTAAATAATCTCCATTTACTTTTATTCTTTTAGTTTCCCATTTTAATCCACAAAATACTTCTTGCAGCACTTCTGTAAAAAGTTTTGGAGATATGGAGTTACACTGTCATATACCCATCTCAATGTTAATCTTCATATTATCATTATGTAATCTAATTGTTGTTGTTGCATTTTTATAAATATTCTTCAGAATATAACAATATGCTGGATCTATACCTTGATGATCCAATGCTTTAATCACTGAAGAAATGTTTATAGAATCAAATGTCTTTTCATAATTTACAAATTCAAAACATAATAGTAACTATATTCATTGCTCTTTTTTATGACTTCTCTCAATACTTGAATATGATCCACTGTACTAAAAACATTTTTAATCCAGTTTGTTCTTTTGGTAGGCTAAAATCCAAAGTTCATTATAGACAAGTTGTAATTATCTTGATTAAAAAATTGTATAAAACTGATAAAAGACTGATAGGTCTCTAATTTCTAATATCTTCATTAACACCTTTTTAAAATATTAATATTAATACTGTATTTTCCCAATTGTCTGGTACATCTTTATCATTTAGATATTTTGGTATATAACTTTGCTAAAAATTTTTACTATTTCTTCATGTGCTTCTTTTAAGATATCAGTTATAATTCCACCATTATCTTAAGCATTTACCTTCTTTATATTGCATGTCTCACTTCTTCATTTAAAATCCTGGGCAATTCAGAAAATATAATAATTGCAGGAGGTAATTTTCTTTGTTCTTTATTACTACATAATTCTTGATAGTATGATGTCATCTCCTTTTTAGAAATAATTTCCATCTTTTTTTCTTATTGCAGAAATAAGTTTCCTACCAATATCAAAATGTTATTTTACACTCTTGAGACTTTTATGCTCTTCTATAGCTTTTCTTGCTAGTTCACAATTATACTTTCTTATATCATTATCAACTCTTTTTCACAACATTTTACAAAATTCTAAATATTTAATCCTTCTTAATGCTTTGTTTTTATATATTTTCATATTCCTTCTTTTTCCCATAAATTCTTTACTCTCAGTAGAAATTTTACTTGTCAATTTCTACTTTTTTTCTACCAGCTATTTTTTATTGCAGTTTTTAAAAATGTATCATTTTCATATTGATATCATTCCAAACTGAAACATGTTCAAAATCTGATGAATATTTGAAAATGATTTGCAACTTATAATTTAAATTCATTAGAATGTTTCTGAGGATCAGGAATATCAATTGTGAATATTTTTTTTTTTAAAAATAATTTTAGTCTCTCTATTTTTGCATTAACATGTATCTTACATTTCACTAATTGGTGGTCACTACCTGTATTGAATTAATTCAAAACATTGCAATCTTGAAATACATGTTTTTTATTAGTCAAAGTATAATTCAATTCTACTGTCCCTTCATTTGGATGCTTCCATGTCCATTTCTGTTTAACATGTTTCTAAAAAAAAAAAAAAGAAATCTTAACATAATTTTTTTTCCTGCAAACTTCACAAGTCTATATACTCTCTCATTTCTATCACCATAACCAAATTTACCTATAATACTTTTATTTTTCAATTGTTCATCAATTCTAGCATTAAAGACTCGCATAACAATTTAAAAATGTTATTCGGTCTGATCAAAAGACTTTTGTACATCAATATAAAAATCCTCTATTACTTCATTGCTATGAGAACTTATTGGAGCATAAGCCTGAATTATCTGCATTTTGTCTCTGCTATTAAGTTCAATAACTAATGTTGCCACTCTGTTTGATATACAATCAATATCCAGAATGTTGTTGTTCCACTTTTTATTTATAATGGATCCTACTCCACTTGTACTTCCAATGTTTGTGTCTTTATAGTACAGTACATGTCCATTTTTTAAATCAATTGTCTCTTCCCCTTTTCTTCTAACTTCACAAAGTCCAATAGTGTTCCATTTAATACGAGACAGTTCTTCCAATTCTTGCAATCTTCCTTCATTTGAAAGTGGCATGCAGTTGTAAGTATCTAAATAAAAAACTGTCATCAAATTACATCCTAGTCTGCAATCAAGGAATTCTTAGCACCTCCATCTTTGGCCACCAACTGCTACCTTGGCTGGTGTTTTTACAGCCTCCTGGGAATAAGAGTCATTATTTATTTTTCTGTCATGATTGTAAATATCTATTAGAAAAAAATCCAATTAAAAACATGCACACATTCATTCTGACTTTAAGAAAAATCAATTTGTATTTCAGTTAAAAGCTATCAGACAGCTAAGAAGTAAGACCATGGTGTTTCATGATCTTAAACTCAGAGGTAAAAAGCCAATAAACTTACCATGCTGGTTAATGCATGTTGTTGAGAAGATCATCCATGTTTGTATACTACATGAATAATCACATAGTAATAACAGCTGCAAAGCCTACTTGGTTCCTTTAAGAGCTTCAGGAGGAATCAAAGAGTCTCCTTTCAGTTAACAGCAAATTCCTTTCTGTGGCCATACAATCATCAGTATGCTGTAGGTCCAGAATCCAAGAAAATGAAGTCCTTGTTTTTGCTTTTAATCAATTCAAATTCAAAATCAAACCATCTAATCTGTATTGTATCTTGATTCATGTTTGATTAAGTCACCTATAAAAAAATTTCCAAGACCATTATCATAAAAATTGAAAACAATGTTGGAGCAAGCACACATTCTTGTTTAATATTAGTTTTCATTTCAAATGCCTGAGATTTTCCACTTGTAATAATAACTTCTTTTCATTCCATCATGTAAAAACTGTTTAATAAGAATAAATTTTGGTGGACAATTAACTCATTTCAAACAATGTCATTGAATTGTCTTATTAACTGAATCAAATGTTTTGACCAAATCAATAAAAGCAATATATAAATCACTTCTTTCTTTATTTTCAATAAATTTCTTGTATTTGCCTAGCAACAAAAATTATATCTGTGGTGCATCTTGATTTTCTAAAATCACATTGAGTCATTGATAAATATTCATCTATAATTGTAAGCAATTTATTCAACAAAATTCATAAAATACTTTTGCTGTAATGGATAATAATGTTATTTCAACATAATTACCACAATTTTGTCTATTCCTTTTGTTTCTAAAAACTGGAACAATAAAGCATCCTTAAGATATAATGGTGCAACTTCATGGGTTCAGATATTCCTAAAAATTTCCAATATGTTTGAATCTAAGACATCACCATTATATTTTTAAAACTTATTCAGATTTTTCATCAGGACTTGTAGCCTTTCCATTTTTAAAATTATAAAGAACTACTTTAACTTTTATTAATGTGAATATCTTTCATCAAATGTCATCATCCAATTCTTGTATCATTTTCAAAAGATGATCAACCTATTCTTTTCATCAATTCAAAATATCATTGTTAGCATATAAGAGAGTGCCATTGTCAGATTTAATAAGATTGTGATATCATTTCTCAGATCTAGTGTTTTCAATGCATCAAAAAATGCTCATCCTTTCATATAAAAAAATCCAAAAGCAAATTAAAAATATTGGAAGTGAATAGAATTACTAAAATATTTTTTAATTGGATTAACTGGAAATGATATCAAACAAATTGGTAGACTCTGATATTTTATACAAAGAAATTAGATGGGTAATGCAGTTTAATAAATGTAGTTATACAAAAAATTGAAATGAAAATAGATTAGGGAGAGCTATAAGGATAGAAAATATAGTAAATAAAATGGCAAAAAATTGTGGTGAAAAACAAGATCAATATTGAAGCTGAAAATATTTATAATAATAGTAGACAAAGTGATATATTATCAAAGGCTAGAGAAAAAAGTTTAGCAATAAGGAAAACAATAAGGGCTCTCCCTCTACTAATCAAGCACCTTTTATTGTAAGCTTAAATTACATCCGTAGTTACTAGATAGTAGTGCTATTTAATCTCCATCCCCATATCAGTTTCTGAATGTCATCATCACAAAACTTAAAATCTAAATCTGAAACCAAACTAATTATGCAATACTGGATAATGTAAAAGAAGTTAAATGTAGCTGTCAGATTCCAGATTTGAATTCCAAATATTTATTGGTAGAGGCAAAAGACAGAATATAGTCTAAGAACATGGATTAAATTGCATTACTATCTGGTAATATTAATTATTAAAATTTGCAATAGATAGCATTAGAATAGTAGAGAGAAAAAGATAGGTCTAATGTTTATATGTAATAAGTTGAAAAAATTAAGTGATATTGTGTTGGTATTAATCAAAGAAAATACAATAATAAAAAATGGAAAAAGTATTTAAATTTGCTATTTGATTTGTGTGGGTATAAAACAAAAAAACGTTGAACTTTAAAATTAACATGCAAAAGATTTAATAAAAATAGAAAAAAAACATTGTAGATATATATACTAAAGAAAATAGCTTATAAAAATATGAAAGAAAGAATAGAAATTATCATAGGCAACTTCAAGTAAAAAAAGCTACAATTCATTGCATCACATAAAATGATGCAATATTCTATACATATTAATTTTGATATTATTAATAAAAGAAATGGAAATATATATGCTCTTGACAAAAATATACAGATAGAAGATATGCAAGATCAAACAAGGGGTTAGGCATCATTTCATATTAAACCAAAAAGCAAAAACATTTGAAAGATTACATTTATGGATAGAAAAGAATTCTGAAATGATTTTTGATTGGATTAATTAAATGATACATATGATAGATTAGAGGTGAAAACATTTTATTGTATTTTATTTAAAAACTGAATGAAGTACCAATAAAATATTACATATAACATATAGTAGAAAGTAAGATAAAAATTTAATAACTAAAAGAAATAAAAAGTTATGGTAATTAAAAATGTATGATAAAAATACTGAAAGGGCATAAAAACGAGATTGATAGTGAAATTGAAGAGATTCATGATCATCATCATTATTATTAGCAAGCATATATGCATCCACATATATACCAATTCTTTATTTATTTGACATTTTAACTTTTTTGCAATAAATTTATTATCACCTAACTGTATTATTCATAGAATTATATTCTCAGCCAAAATACTTTCATAATGGGAAAAAAAAATCAATACTTAATTTCTTTAGAATCACCTTATAATATTATTTATATCATAAGTGAGATCTACTTCCCATATGAAAAAAAGAAGCTGAAATTCTTTTTAGTAAATCTGTCACCATTCCATTCATTTCACATGCCTAATTTACTGAAGATCTCTTTTTACAATAGTATATTTGATAATAAATTTTTCTTAGTGCTTTACTGTGGCATTCACTAACTACTAGTGAAAAGAGCTATAAATGTGGAACATAGAATTCCTGAAAGTGCTTAACTTATCAATTGTTATGTATATCTTCATTAATTGTGTATAAAATGTAAGCTTAGTATTAGTGCCTTTATGTTATGATGATAGGGATAATGTCTTACTGTCATTTAATGAATTTAGCGCAATAGCAGACCTAACAACTAATTTAATAGTTCATAGTGATACTTAAAAACTTATATTAAAAATTACAGACTTATGGGTTTATACACTATTTTTAGTAAGATCAGTACAAATCAATTGCAGAGAAATTTGATACAAATCAACCAGACAGACAAGCAGAATTAAAAGTATTTACAGCATAATAAATAACATCCAATTATTAAAAAAGTTATAAAAATAACTAATGAATATGAATTGCTCATTTTGAATTATATTTGTATAATGAAAATTTTGTTTCTACACAAACATTTCTCTAGAAATTAAAACTTTAAAACAGCAAAGAACAGATCCAGAATAATATGAAATTTCTGAAAAATACTTATCAAAATATAGAGCAATAATTAAATTGTATAGTAATATTAAAAAGATCAATAATGATAAGGGTGTGTGACTGGGAGATTCCATATTTCCAAAATTTTTTATAGCAATTATACAGGATTTTTGCAGATTAGAATGAAAAACTAAGGAAATCAAAATACATAAAAATTATTTAAGTCATCTAGATTTTTCAGATGACATGATTATTTTGATAAATAATACATTAATTTCAGAAAATGTACAAGCATTCTCATATGAAAACAAAAAAAGTAGAATTAAAAGTGAATATTAAAATGTCTAAAGAATTTTTTTTTAAAAAAAATCATACTGCTAGTAATAATTACAAAAAAAATTATAAGTATCTGGATCAGATTTTTAATGCAGATGGAAATATAGTTGAGTGTTTTTGATAAAAATAATTTAATATTAAATGGAAATATACTTAGGTATTTAAGATTGAAATGGATATAGAAGCATTCAAATGAAGGTACAAAAGAACTGGATTACATTTTTATTAATAGGAAATATGTATTTCAAGATTGTAATGTTTTTAATAAATTCAATGCAGTAAGTTATAATGTACTAACACAAAACTAGATAAACAAAAACTATTAAAAAAAGATATTATCAACAGATGATATTTCTAATCTTCAGAAACAGTCCAAAAATTTTAGTTAAACTTGCAAATTATTTTGAAATATTAGCAGAAACTGAATATGGTTTAGATTTAATTAGTACTCTATTAAAGATTACAAGAAAGGTACCTGATACACACAAAAGAGAAATTTTCTACTGAAATAAGACAATGTATTAAAAAAGAAGGAATTTTTTTTTTTTAAAAAAGATCAATTAAGAAGAATAAACTATGAAAAAGTATTAATAATGATATAAGAAACTATAATTGAGAATTGCAAAGAAAGATAAATAAGAATATAAAAAAAAAGTGTAAACATTTTGATATTGGAAAGTTATTTTAGCAATATGAAGAAAAGATGAATCCATTATTAAAAAGGAAGATGACATCACATAATGTGGAAAAGAGTTATATAAAGAATTATATACTAATAAAGAACAAACTAACAAAGTATTCTCAACAATTACTACATCTTCTGAACTGCAAAATATTTTGAATAAAGAATTGAGACATGTAATTAAATCTATGAAGAAGAGAAAAGCTTCAACAAGTAATAGACTTATTATTGATATTTTAAAATAAGCATATGAAGAAATAAAAAAGTTGTTGGCAAAGTTATATTCCAAATATCTAATGATAAAGTTGTACCAGATAATTGCAAGAATGCAGTACTAATAAAGATATTAAAAATTAAATACCTATCAGTCTTCAATCAATTCTATGCAAAATCTCTACCAAGATAATTACAACTTGTTTGCAGTGAATTTTGGGATTTTAAAAAAAATCAAAAGAACAAACTTCATTTAAAAATGTTTTTAGCACAATGGATCATATTTAAGTATTGAGATATGTTAAAGAAAGGGCCAATGAATATAAGTTGTCATTATATTTTGGATTTATAGATTGTGAAAAGGTATTTGATTTCCATGATTATTAAAGATTTGGATCATCAAAATATAAACTCATAATATTGTCTTATTCTGGAAAATATTTAATAAAATACAACAGTAGTGATTAGATTACATAGTGATACTAATTCTATCTTAAGTACTTTACCTGCTCATAAAGAAAAGATTATTTTCTTTTAAACTTTCAATATATAGCTCAGCATGCTTTCAGCATAGTCAGTCAAATTCATAGCACTCAAAATAGCTAAAGTTCAGGATGAGTTTATAATGCAAATGCAACTGAGTTTGAGTGCTACAAATTTGATGGATTAGATCAAAAGCACGATCAGCTACATATTGAAAGTTTTAAAAAAATAATCTCTTTATGAGAAGATAAAATTTTTATGATAGAATTACAACGTAATAGAAGAAAAGAAGTAAATATTTGTAGAGTTATAGTAATACTAAGAAAATTAAAAGGATGTATGACAGAGTGATTCCATATCTTCAAATCTTTTTATAACAGTTCTCAAAAAGTATTTTGTAGATTAAAATAAGAAGTTAAGATTAAAAATAAATGGCGATTACTTAAACCATCTAGATTTTACTTAATTCATAGAATTTCATTTTTTTCTCAGAAAAAAGAAAGGGAGGATGGATTAATGTCTAAATGAATTTTTATTAGTTAACAACTGAAAAAAAAAAAAAAACATATGGTAAAAGTAATTCCTAACAAACTAGAAAAAAAAAATCAATTTTTATTTTTAATTATATCAATGTAAAACATTATAAATTTCACATTCAATATATATTAAAATTAAGTTATTACAGTATTTAAAATTTTCTAAAATTTCAAGGAAGTATATAGGACGTTTATAATGAGATGATGGTATAAGTTTATTGTTGAATTAGTACTACTTGCCTATGTAATCTAAAAAAAAAAATCATTACTTCTAGAAAGCTTAGAAAATCAAAAGAGCAGAATCAATACTATTCCAGACTGGGTTAAGTTACAATCAGCATTTGATTATTGTAATTAGAAAAATCTTTGAATGCATATTAAAGTGAAGTCAAATATTTATTGTTGGACTGATTATTTTTATTTTTGTACTGATATATTCTGTTGAGTTGAGAATATATACAATCAAAAGGATTTGCAGCACAAGCAGTAGCAATTTAGAATATAATACATATCATAAATTTAACACAGGAAGTGATCATCGATTAGTAAGGTGTAAGATACGTGTTAATGTAAAACTAGAGAGACAAAAATTATTAAGAAAAACAATATTTACAGTTGATATTCCTAATCTTCAGAAACATTCTAATGAATTTTTTAAAATTAGAACTTACAAATCGGTTTCAAGTATTAGTAGATTTTGAACATGATTCAGATTTGAATGAAATTAATATGAAAATAACTGATACACTTTTGAAAACTGCAACAAAGATAGCTGGTAGAAAGAAACAGCAATTGACCAATAAAATTTCTACTGAGACTAGAGAATTTATGAAGAAAAGAAGGAATATGAAGATATACAAAAATGATGCATTAAAAAGAATTGAATATCTCGAATTTTATAAAATGGTGCGGAAAAGAGTTGAAAATGATATAAGAAAGTATAACTGTGAACTAGCAAGGAAAGCTGTAGAAGAAAATAAAAGTCTTAAGAATGTAAAACAACATTTTGGTATTGGTGGGAAATTTATATCAGCAATAAGAAAAAAAGATGGAATTATTACTAAAAGGAGAGATGACATCATGAAATTGGTAGAAGATTTTTATCAAGAATTATATAGTAATAAATAACAAGTACCTCCTATATCTATTACATCTTCCAAATTGCCCAGAATTTTAAATGAAGAAGTGAGACATGCAATTAAATGTATGAAGAAAGGAAAGGCTCCAGGTAATGATGGAATTATAATTGATATATTAAAAGAAGCAGGTGAAAAAATAGAAATTTTTTTAGCAAAGTTATATACCAAATGTCTAAATGATAAAGATGTACCGGATGATTGGAAGAATGCAGTAATAATATTAATATTTAAAAAAAGGTGATAAAGAAGATATTAGAAATTACAGACCTATCAGCCTTTTATCAGTTTTATATAAAATTTTTACCAAGATAATTACTACTCGTCTACAGAGAACATTGGATTTCCACCAAGCAAGAGAACAAGCCAGATTTAAAAGTGGTTTTAGTACAGTAGATCATATCCAGGTATTGAGAGAAGTTATAGAAAGGACAAATGAATATGAGTTGCCATTATGCTTAGGATTTGTAGATTATGAAAAGGCATTTGATTCTATAAACATTTCTTCAGTGATTAAAGCATTAGATCATCAAGGTATAGATCCAGGATATTGTCATATTTTAAAGAATATTTATAAAAATGCAACAGCAACAATTAGATTACATAATGACACTGGGAAAGTCAACATTGAGAAAGGTGTAAGACAAGGTGACTCCATATCTCCAAAACTTTTTACAGCAGTGCTGCATGAAGTATTTTGTGGATTAAAATGGGAAACTAAAGGAGTGAAAGTAAATGGTGATTATTTAAGTCATTTAGATTTCGCAGATGATGTAGTTGTTTTTGCAAATAATGCTTCAGATCTGCAGGAAATGTTGCAGGAATTATCAGATGAAAGTAGGACTAAAGATAAATGTTAAAAAGACTAAAGTAATGTTTAATTGATTTGCTCAAAATATGAAAATAAAGATTGATTATGATGAATTAGAAGAAGTTAACAGTTACAAATACCTTGGTCAGATTATTAATACAGATGGAAACATAATGGAGGAAATTAATCATAGAATTAAACTTTGTTGGAGTGCTTTTGGTAGAAATAACTTGATACTAAAAGGAAATATGCCTATGTGTTTGAAAAGGAAGGTTTTTAACAAATGTGTTTTACCAGTTCTTACTTATGGATCTGAGACTTGGACACTTAATAGAAGAGCAATTCAGAGACTTCAGACCACTCAAAGAAGTATGGAGAGATGTATGTTGGGAGTAACAAGAAGAGATTGTAAATGCAATGTATGGGTAAGAGAACAAACAGGTGTTACTGACCTCATTGAACAAATTAAAAGATTGAAGTGGAGTTGGGCTGGACATATTGTTAGAAGAGATGATAATAGATGGACAATTGAAATTTTAAACTGGATTCCAAGAGATTGTAAAAGACCCAGAAAGAGACCACATGTGAGATGGATGAATGAAATAAGAAAGTGTGCAGGGGTGATGTGGAGAAGAGAAGCTAAAGATCGGAGAAGATGGATTAAACTTGGAGAGACCTTCATCCTGCAGTGGATTGATAATGGTTGATAATGATGATGATGATGACATATCATAAAATTTCGTACTTTTTATTAGAGCAATAATTCAATGTGTGTAATTTTTTTACACAAAGTTTTTACACCAATAAATTATTATATGACTTTTTTAGCTTACTTTTTAACATTTGTTCTAAGAGTAGAATCGTTTTATTTATTCTACTCCAGAGTCATATATTGCAAGCTTAAGTAATAGATGCTTTTGAAAGCATAATGAGGTGATTAAGCAAGAAAATATAAAGCATCATACCAATTAGCCAATATATTTATTAAGGAATATTAATATTTAGAACTATATACCCAATCTTTAATGAGCACTTTAAACTATCGAGATGTGCATTTCTGCAGAAATATATTTTTAAAAGATGGTGTACAATTTATTGTTTTGATTGATATAATTATATGTAGATATTTATTTAATGCATTTATTTTATACCTCTCTCTCATTATTATGAAAAGTCATTAGCTTAATACCCCCCCCCTCCATACAAAAACATTACAAACATAGTCAAACAGAGAATAATCTGGTTCAATTTTTATTTAGCTTTTCTTTCACTTAATTCGAATCAAGAAAAGAAGTAAATACAAATAACTTTAAGGGAATATTTCCTAATCACTAAAAATATTTAATGAATTTCTGTTTGGATTTTAGAACACAGATTACTGCAACAACACTTCATGGTTCTGTATTTAAAAAGAAGTGTTACTTATAAGAGTGGAATAGTAATATTTTTGGCATGAAATGTCAAAATCAGCATAGAAAGCAATTTTTGATTTTAAAATTATTCATTTTATTAAGTATGTATGTAAGCATATTAATTCTTTCAAAATTTTAAATTCTTTAAAGTTCTGATTATATTTTTGAAAAGAGATTGTTGCAAAATAATATCCTTTTATTATGGTAAAAATATGTAAAGATCAACCATTCTTAACACATATTTATATAAATGAGAAATATCACAAGGCTAGAAAACAATTTTTATTTTTTAAGAACTCATTTTAGTTTTTATATAATGTTTATTGATTATACTAGGGGGGGGGGATATATAAATATGTGGTAATTTATATAAAACAATTATTCGTTACTATATCAAGATATAGTTACATAATATTAAAAACTATTATAACATATAAAGAAGTAATAAACA
Source organism: Epiperipatus broadwayi (assembly GCA_028023455.1). Lineage (NCBI taxonomy): Eukaryota > Metazoa > Onychophora > Udeonychophora > Euonychophora > Peripatidae > Epiperipatus > Epiperipatus broadwayi. The sequence continues at coordinate 136,779 of JAQFVV010006929.1, read as the reverse complement.
GAAAGAAAAATAAATACATGAAAGATTATAATAGTAATGGAAAACTGTTTAGGAAAGTTTAAAATTCTAATAAAAATAATATCTAAGCATTGCTTTCGACCAGGTCAGTCACAATCATAAAACTACAATAAAATATATAAATAAATATATACATTAAAATTAAATATGCCATTTATGTGATAAAGCAATACAAGTCTTTCTTGTTTATTGCATTGATATTACTTATAAACCATGCCTCTTTATATGTATATTTTGATTGTTACATTCAGTACAAACAACATCAATATTAATAGGATAAAAATTATGTCCAGATTTAATTTCATGTTCCAAAAATATGGATTTAACATTAAAGTCTGTTTTAGCATGTTTATATAAATATTTATGTTGTGCTAATCTTGTAGCACAATTGGCATGAGATTTTCCATAATAAATTGCATTGCATTTTGGTTCATTAAATTTAATTTTATAAACAATTTGTAGAAATAGGTTTGGAGATAATTTATCTTTAGCATTGTTTAAAATTTGATTAAGATTAGAAGATGTTTTAAAACTGATATAACAATTGTTTGAACAAATTATTTTCATTCTTTTAGATATATTAGATATATAAGGAAGGTTGATCCATGCATTATTATTATTAAAGTTTTTGGTATTCAAAGATGAATAAAAAAAATTAAGATTTTTGTTTAATAAATTATAATTATAACCTAATTTAATTAAATCTTTCATATAATTTTCAATGTTTGTTTCTTCTATCTGTTTCAAACTTAAATAATTTAAAGTTTCTATACAAAAAATATTTAAATCCAGCTAATTTATGAGAAATTGGAATAAAAGAATGAAGGTCAACTGCACCATGAATATTGATAGGTTTAATAACCATTTTATAACTAAATTGTGAATTTGTATACTGAATGTACATATCTAAAAAACTTTATACCATCAATAAATAAACAATCAATTAAAACAAGATTGAAATAAACAACTATTAATAACTATATTTTAATATTTATCAAACAGGCTTTCGTCTCCATTGAGATATTATGCTATACAATTCACATAAATTAACTATATCTACTCCATCTACTGGACTTTTATACCACTGAATTTATTTTCATCTTCCATAATCCAAACCAAAGAAAATAAAAGAGATAATTAATCTTTTATATCAATGATTGTTTTCTTTTCAGCATATGTAAGAACATCATCTACATGTCTTATATATAAAGGTGAGGTTGCTGTAGGAAATTTTTTTGGAATAACTTCTAATTCAAATTTATTTAAAACTATACTACCAATAATTCCATCTAAAGGTAGTCCCATAGGATATCCTTGTTCTATTGTATAAAATTCACTGTTAAAAAGAGCTGCATCCATTTAAGAACATCAGTAATAATATTTATTTTGTATTTATTAAAATTTAAATTAATTAAAATATTATTAATAGATAATTTTCATGAAACTGAATCATAAAATTATGTTATATTTAATGAAGCAAGTTTATTGTTAGGATTATACATTTGTGAATTTAGTGTGTATGCACATTCAAATAAAGATTTTACAGCAAATTTTCCAAAACCAACTTGTTCAATTAACTATTCAGCTCTAATAAAAGTTGGTTTTGATGTGAATGTAATTGACAGGAGGATAAAACAGTTTTTTGCTAAAATAAATGATAAAGTCCCTAACATTGACAAGCAAAGACTCCTACTCCCTTACCTGCCTAGTATGCATAAATGTTTTTATAATATTTTCAATAATAAATACCAGTTATGTTTTCACACACCTCCTAACTCTAACAAATTAATTAATAATACCAAAGACTACCTCCCACCCTCGCTGACACCTCAAGTGGTCTATAATATTGCCTGCCCTGAAAAATTTTGTAGATCATCATATTATGGTGAGACTAGGGCCTCTCTCTCCACTAGGCTATCGCAACACACTTATTCTTATAATAAAGTTTTGTTGGACACTGCTCATAGTTCAGTTTTTGCGCAGCACCGTGCTTCAGCTGGGCATGATTGTCAATCGGGAAATCCAGTGGTGGTATGCAGAGAGCGGCATGATCTAAAAAGAAAGATAAAAGAAGCTTTCTTTATATCTAGAGATGGCGATGCCATCAATAGAAAAGACTCTTGCTATAAAATATCCAAGAAATGGAATGCACAATTATTTCATTTGCATAAATTTGCATCACTCCAAGTCAATTTATTATATTTTGTAATACGGCTATGATTATGAGGGCTTGAACCTTGAAAGCGCTTAGCCATTTAATGAATAGATATTAAAATAATATATATTTGCTTTATTTGTTTTTAGCTTTGTGTGCTTGTGCGTGTTAGCGCATTCTATATATTTTGATTCATAATTAGCCACAAAGTATAAACTATTTGCTTATTCAGCTCTTAATTTAGCTGTTTTATAAAAATACATGTCTCCAAAATCAATTAAAATTCTAAGAAGTTGATTTTCTTTATGCATTTTTACATTAGTAAAAATTCTAGGAGGAACAGTTGCAGTTGAATAAATATTTTTATATTCAAATTGATCAATTGCTTTGTTTTGATAAACGATGAATTTATCTTTTTCTCTTTTAAAATTATATTCATCATAATTATAATTTAAATTTTATTTTTTTAATTTGATCATACTTCATTTTTATAATCCTCGTTAGAGACACATCTATTGCCTTTATTCTTCTTAAATATTTAATATTATTACATTGTAAAAATGATTTAGATTCATTAAAATTATTATATAAATTTTATATATTAAAATTTATTTTAAATGAATATAAACGTAAAACTTTTAAAATTTTATCAATAATATCTTCTTGTTGAGATTTATTTTCATAGTAATAACGGCATCAGTGTGGACTTTGAGCGTTCCATCATCGGATTTTTAATAGGATGGGTGGCTAAAGGATTGGAGTGGATTGAAGCCTGTTCATTAAAGTATGAAAATTGGCTATCTTAATATAAATCTGAGCACTTATTGTATATATGTGTAAAGATGATAATCTGGACCAACTGATGAGTGCTGTTTAGCACGAAATATGCATATTAGTGATTATTTATCTTTTAAACATATATGGTCAAGTGTATCAGAGGTATGAGATAGTGTGGAGAGTAAAGGGTCGTGTGAAAGTCTGAGCCCAAAATACCCTATATATTTCATTGTTTGTACAGGTATATATATACAGCCTGTATGTTAGATATTAAATAGTATGTTTTAATAATTTTTTTTTTTCGTTATATATTTTTTTCCTTTCAAACATATATAAAATAACACAGAATTCATTTAAAAATAGGAAATGTTTTTAACTGATAACTAGTAATGCTAGTAAAGATGGCAAGATTCATTCTGCTGCAAAAACATCAGGAGGTGAATGAGTCTTAGCTCTATTTTGTTTTTATTTAATTTATTGAAAAATAGAAATTGTAGATTTGGGGTTGTTAAATTAAAACAAAATGACATATCAAAAAATAAAGGGTAAAAATTATGAAGGTTGAAATCTTAATACTAGGAATAAGACTTCTATGTATAATATATATTAGTATCTTCAAGAATGGTATTTTGGAATGAGTCAATTAGTAAATTAGTCAACAATATCCACTAAAAAAAGGACAGTTTAAAAGAAAATAACATTTCCTACTCTGCTATTATATATATTTTTTGTCAAAGTTTCTTTTATTTCAAAGAAAACCATTATTAGGAAGAATAGGTCAATTTATTTTAATTAGAAAAACCAAGTATATGGATTCTAAATACTAATACTTGAATTTTTATATAATTGTCACTAAATGATAGAATTGATTGAGATGTTATTTTAGATTCTGTAATATTAGTTATTTGATAGGATTCGCCAGGACACGAACCCACACCCGTCTGCATCCAACTACTTGCTTGCAAGGCGGGTGCGAACCCTGTACTTGATATTTATTTATATACAAAAAGTAAAAAAAAAAGTTGTATACAAGTAAACTTATAATCATCTTCATCTTAAAGATTCTATTTTTTTACTGGTGGATTTATAGCAATGGGAATAATACTAATAAACCTTTATAATTCAGTATATGAATTCATTATTTTCATTATTATATTAATTATTTTATGTAAATAGAAAATAGGAATAGAATATAAAAAGAGACTATTGCATTTCAATTTTTTTTTTACACACTCTTGATATTACAGAAACTACAAAATGGCCTTTTTGTTGTTGTTGAAGGAAGTGATAAATTTAACAAGAAATGTGTAGAATGTAATGCTAAGATATTAAAAAAAAAAAAGTTTTGGGAGTGCATTAATAATTTTTTTATTGTTATTAGAAGTCAATTTTGTTTAATAAGTCTTAATATGCTACAGGAAAGATCAATTGGTAAGCCCAAAAACTGAAAGATGTTTTTTTTTTTTGTTTGAGGGAAAAAAATTAAACAAATCATCCATGTAGGTTATATGTTTAATGGACTGATTAAGAAGAGTAATATATACACCAAACAGTGTTTTCTAAATTTTTCAAAAGCAGACTCAAATGAAATTAAAAAACTCAGAGAATACTTTTATAGAATGGACATATGTAAAAAAAAACAACACAGGATTATTTTATCATCTAAGTTTAGGTATGTTTGTCTATTAACAAAAGCAACTTGCTAAATATAAATATATTTAAAAATAAAGAGATACTGTGTTGGAATAATTCTAAAAGTGTAATTGGGGCTGATTTCCTGGAATTTCATATCTCATCAATAATAACTTGAAATAGTGTTATAGGTGTAGAAGTGATAAGACTTTTTTGAAAAATTGTTATTGAAAAATTATTGGAAGAATTTTTAATTAAATTTCATTCTTTATTAGGGATTATATTATTACTATAAGAAGTGAGGTTGAAATAAATCTTAGACAGTGAATAGAGAAATTTTTTTTTTTTTTTCAGAAGTAATCAAGAAAATTTGAAGTGATCAGTTATATATATATTTGAAAATAAAATATGACTAATAAGGTAAAGTGAAAATCTAATAGATTATGAAAAATAGGAATGGTAAAATAGCAACTAGAATAAGTCAGTATAGACTTGGGAATGACATATATACTAGAATGATTGTTGTCTGAAGTAGAATTAAATTAATTATATTGTGAAAGAGATAAATAAAAAGCCCTTAAATAGCTCACTGCAAGACAAAGGAATAACAACTAATACAGGAACAGTGATGGAAAGGATTTTAAACATTAGGTTCATCAATTATCAAGGGCCGGGAGTTATTGAGCAATTTGAATTAAGAATGGTGATAAAAGTAAAAGGAAGTATACTCTAATAATAGAATTGTTTTATTAAGTTTGACTATATCAACTCAGATAATATTATAAAACTAAGGCTTTGATATTTAGATTGTATAATAAAAAAGTACAATATTAGAGCTAGTAACAAATTAGAAAAGATGACATTATTACACATCAAGATAAAAAAAATGCATAAGTTTATGAATTAATGTAATAAGTTGTGAAGAATAAAATGAGAATTTCTTTTTTTTGTCCTATATTTAAACTAATGAAAATAATATATTATGCTTAGAAATAAAGTAAATTGTGCTAAATTTGAAACAAATATTGAATGCAAAATAAATAAATGAATCAAATTATTATTTAAGAAAGAAAATAAAACCAAAGTTATATATGTTTTAATTAAAGTAAAAATAATTCTGATAAATGTTTCTATTATAGGAAATATTTATGACTAAAAGAATACACCAGGATAGAGATTAATTAAGCTGAGAATTTGTTTCTGGTTCCAAAAATAGATCAGCATGATCCAAAATTTTCCATTACATTGACTTAAAAAGAATAAAAGTTCACCTGTAAAAAGACACACCCACCCATGTCAGTGGATCTGGTCATGTTGAAATCAAGGAAACTGAAAAAATGCAGTGAGAAGCAGGACTATGAATGTATCCAGTGAATTCCATCACTGACAATTCAAAAGTGGACTTAGGGACATAATCAGGCTGCACCTGCATTATTATGATTTAGTACACCTCTATGACCAGATATTCATGATTTTTAATATTAATCTATATAAACATTATTATTCATTAAATTCTTATATACTAAATGTTGTTAATTTTATTTAATTGTTATTAACTTGTTGACAAATAAACATCTAGTTTTAGTTGCATAATTTTCTTGTGCTATAATTGTTTCTGTTTGTGTGATCACTTTAATCACAATTGGAGTACTTATGGTGTCTGTACACAGTATTTGATAATTAAATAAGCGTAATAGTTTTATAAATAACAATTTTGGAAATGCTAAGTTAATTATAATTAGACTGAAAGATTTTTCGAGATCTAATAAATATTCAGTCAGATATATCATCTAGCAAAAAAAAAAATGAAGTTTTAAAAATCATGTATCAATAAATTGAAACATTTTTTTTACAGAATTGTCATATGATTAAATGAGATTTGAATTGTGAGAGATTTTGATTAACAGATAAAAAATGGCTGATGAAATGTTTTTATTTTAAAAAGAAAATAGCTACTTAAAAATCACAATAAAGAATTTGTAAATGGATACCGCCAGATCATAAAAACAAGATTGATACAAATTTGGATCACAATTAAGTAATAGTGAAACTAAAATTATTTAAAAGGTCAATTAACATTTGTTTAGCTTTCAAATTCCTCACTTTCACACTATACTAAAAGATGTAAGCTATGAAAAAGGTGTAAATGAGTAAAAACTTAATTTGTTGGGCCAAAAAATTGGAAAAAAAAAGAGAATATATAAAAAATTCAGAGAATTAAAATGAATAAAGCTAGACAAGAATGATAATAAGAAAAAGTATAGAGGTATTAAAATATTATAAAGAAATGATAAAGTTGATTTAATAAATTATGAAATTTGTAAGAAATAAATCAGGGCACAAAAAGAGACCAGTATTTGAAATACAGAAACCTATATAGCAGAGATATTATCTGCATTCATTTGAAAAGTAGATAAAAATAAAATTGCTGAGCAGTATTGGAGAAAAAGGTTGAATAAGTTATGGTTTTTTAAAAAAACTATGGTTAGATGTTTTAAATAGCTTAAGTAAACTAACTTGCTATAACTAGATTACTATTGGCTCAAATTTTCTATAATTCTCAATCATTAATTATTAAACTAGGAAAAAGAAAGTATTATGAGTACTGTGCATATATTGTACTGGTCAAAACATGTTTATCCATCTAACATGAGCTGGAACACACAAAATGTACTTCAAACCCAGTCCAGCCCAAGATTTAGGTCAGGGACCAGCCTGAATTCGAACCCAATCTCTAAGTCCCAGATCAAACACCTAATAAATAACATAATAGTGATGGCAAATCCGGCCGACTAGGAGAGCGGAGAAGACAATGAGACATCTATTAACTATGACTCTATTAAAATATAATATATAAGCATGGCTGTAATATGTGGAAGTGGAGGAAAAGGAATTTGAACTACTCAAATAAGTTAAACAATAAAATATATTTTAATACACTGACAAATTATTATACATTTATAAAGTAATTAGATAATTAGTGCGTGCGTGAATGAGCACGCGGTAGATAATTACATAGTGTCATTCACGCTATTATTTCTCATATGCTCTTTATTAGCTAAAAAAAATATATTACAAATAAACACACATCTTTGGTGGGTCTAATATTAAGATGCCAATCAAATATTAGAAAGAATTATGATAATACTGCCATTAACGCTTTGATTGACGGTTCAGAAACGTGGTGACTAACATATGATTGAGAGGAGCGTTCTGAAATTCATTATACATATGATATAAATTATTTTCACGCCATTGAGGTCATGAAAATAAACAAAAGACAGTTGAAAAATTATATTTAAAACTATGACAAAAATATTTATTGAAAAATTATTTAAACAATAGTAAGACGCTTTATTTTCCCCAAGGCAAATAGATACTCTTAAATAGATATATATATATATATATCACAATGGTGAGATTGTATATGATTGAAATAAACTTAATTAATAAATAGAAGTAATTGGCATTTATATATATATCTTTTAAGCAAAGCTTAATTTTAATATTAGAGCATTAAAACTGGGTCATGAAGCAAAAGAAATAATAATAATAATACGAAGAAGTTTGCGGTGTTGTCATAATAGCCTAAAATAATTAAGAGGAAAAAGGTCGTGAAAAATGAAATCTCACACTCCCTTCTTGGGTAGTGCTTAGAGAAAAGTGGATAGGCATGGTGTGGCCCAGACTTTTGCTGGTATAACCGACGCGAGAGGCCTTTTATCTACGAAGTGTATATGCATAGCGTGTGCCAAACTTATGGGATCACCGCCAGAGGCTTTTGTTACGAAGAAAGAATATGCATAGCGTGTGCCAAACTTATGGGATCACCACCAGAGGCATTTTTATATGAAGACTTGAGAAGAAATCTATGGGTTCGAACTTGTCGTAACCCCCAGATTAAGAAGCACGTATATATAGAACGAAGATAGGCTATATGACAGAAACGCAGTACGAATGAATGAATGTCTCTAATGACATGAGATAAGTTTTACTGCCTTAAAAATAAATGACCCTTGTTTGAATACTATAATACACCATGCAATTATAATATATATATATAGAATATTTCATTTAATAAAATATATGTTAAGATTTTATATAGCAAAAGAAACATTAAGATTTAGATTTCAAATTAATAAAATACACGTTAAGATTTGATTAAGTCAGCGTTTCCCAACCTGTGGTACGCGTACCACTGGTGGTACGTGAGTTGCTGGTTGGTGGTACACGAAAAATAATCAATAATGGCGGACATAAAAAATAAAAAAAATTAAATCATAAAAATATCATAGAAACGTTTTTTTCCTATAATTCATAAAAATTATTTTAATGAATAATATTATACAGTAAAGTTGTTAATATGTACAGTCGATGATCGAAAATCCAGCAATTGATATCGTTTTTTTTTTTTTTTGGAGTGCACTTTTAAATTTAGCCGTTAGCCATGAGTAACTTGAGATGTCGCCGCCACTGTTGTGACAGTGCTGCACTCTCATTCACTTCACCGCATGGCTTACAAGTGACAGGTTATTGTTTGTGATTGTATCGTCTTTGTTTATTAAAATTCATTGATCCCTATATAACCTGCTTATTCGAACTTAGACAAGAAGCACAGGTTTTTTTTTTAAAGACAATCCTTTTGATCTTTCTTTGAAATTGTATGATTTTGATTGGCTTCAGGTGCTTGCATATTTATCTGATATTTTTTGCAAATAAATGAACTTAAATTTGACACTTCAGAATAACTCGATAACGATCTTTAATGTTAATGATAAAATTGAAAGTATGATTAAGAAATTAGATTTTTGGAAACAGTGTATTGAAAACAATCAACCGGAAAAATTCGAAACTCTACATATTTTTTTGTTTGAAAATAAGGTTAGTCTGTCTCAAGATATACAGAAAATATAATAGCACATTTAACAGGATTAAAATTGTCTTTCATGGAATATTTTCCAAAACCCGAAAACACAAATGATAAGTGGATTTCAAACCCCTTCTATGAAGAAAATTTAGAAAAAGCTACATCATTATCAATAAAAGAGAAAGAAAATTTAATAGAATTATCGACACAATCTAATTAATTTTGGTTAAACATTAAAGAATATGAACAGTTCTCTGAGAAAGCTCTTAAATTATTATTACCATTTACTAGTATGGGATTAGTAGAAAGAGCTTTTTCTTCATATATTTTTTTTTTAAAAAAAGTACTGAAACAGATTGAATGCAGCTGTAGACTTAAGGGTAATCTTGCATCTTCTGAACCAAATTTCAAAAAATTATGTTCTTCGAAACAAGCACAAGGATCTCATTAAATTTATTTTATAAAAACATTTGATTATGATAAAAAAATATATTAATTGGGTTTTTATAATTTTGTGTTTTTATTAAAACCATTTATTAGTAAATGAAATATGACAAAATAGTAGATAAATATGATACTTTGAACAAACACATACATATATGTTACAGTGAGTTTATAATCCAGCATGACGTATGTAATTTGTCTCATTATGTGATGTGAATACATGGTCACCCTATAATATGTATAATGCAAATAAAATAACACACTCCCAATAACAAATTTCACAAAATACAATCATTTTTACGAAGTGGTACAATTTAGCATGATATACTACCAAGTGGTACGTGAGCCAAAAAAGGTTGGGAAACGCTGGATTAAGTAAAAGAGACATTAAGATTCACCCCTTTCCCTTTCCCACTATTTAAAACAATTCAATTTCATCTTCGTGGATTTTACAATAACTGGAATACATAGCATATATTTTAAGAGTATATATAAAAAAAATAACTAGCAGTTATATATATATATATAAAACAATTAAGTCACCTTTTTAGAATTTAATAAATAATTATAAAATCAATGTTTCAGAGCATTAATTAGCTTGAGTTCTGGATTTTCAGAGTTAAACAAATCAATTTTTATATTAAAACGAACCTAAAATGTTGATTCATAAAACAATCTGGCGAATGTATTAATTTACAATGTACTACATATATTATATATATTTTTAAGGGAACGTTAATAACCTTTGTATGAAGGTTTAGAAGAAGAAAAAAATGACAGAAAATTCAATTCGTCAGATTGTTTAGATTGACATATTAATAAGCAAGCAGATATATAAATCAAATAATAAATATATATAAATAAATGACCGCACCAAAATTAAAAAGTTAAGAGCATATGAGATAGGATTAGATATAAAGAAATTATTTGAGAGCAAAATTACATTCACAGATATATATAAAAAGCAAAGTTAAAAAATACATGAGAAGAGATCTTGATAGATTATTTAGACTAAATTGACTATTAGATGGCGGCTTGAAAATTTACCTTGCAATTTTAAGAATCCATTTTAAAGTATGGCACGTGCACGGCGATTGAAATGCAAGTACTTTGGTGGCCGGAAACTTCTATTAGCATTCTAAAGTTCTTTATCAGATCTTTACTTTCTTTCAGGGCAGCAGTTAGATGGTACATTAGCAGAAAGAATGACCCACTAGGGTTAGCAAGAGGGTGGATTTACTGCTACATCATTTTAAGTTTCAAGCAAAACGAAATGTTTATAATACCTCTCTCTAAAAGTAGCTAATCTAATTTCAATAGTAGTTAATCTCCCCTAAGATTCAAAATTCAGTCATTTTATACTTTTTCTTTTATCAGTTGTTTTTGAAGATGCAATTGTAAGATAACGTCCAAAAATAAATTCAAATCTATTTCCAGATTAGAAATAGATTTGACATGTTTTTAACACAAGTAAATCTTTAATCTACTTAATCCCATTTCCCCAGATTAATCAATAGTGATTCCAACCCCTAATTATTTTTAGACAATTAATAACACTTGCATCTTCCATATTGGATTTTATAAAAAATATATAGTTTAATAGAAAAACAAGCAATTTAACAGAAAAAGCTAAAAATGACATATAATAAATATTTAAAAACATCAATATTTTGTTAGTAAGTTTTGCTCCACAGAAAAAGCTAAAAATGACATATAATAAATATTTAAAAACATCAATATTTTGTTAGTAAGTTTTGCTCCTATGTATATATTTGAACCGCATCTATAATACTTTAATAAAAAGAACTAATAATTAATAAAAAGAATTAATAATAATTTTAAAACATGTTATTGAAACATTAAATTTTATAATTTAGGCACGTATCTCAAATATATACATAAAATATATATACAACAAAAAGGAGCGGGATGGGATATAGGGGTTTGAATACAGGTTAGTAGGTAGAAACATGAAGCACAATATTATGCTAAGATTTACTGCTTCAATATATTATATAAAAAAACTGCAACAAAGATAGCCAATACAAAAAAAGCAACAACTGACCACTAGAAAAAAAGAAGGAATATAAATATATATAAAATTATGTATTAAGGATTGAATATCTAGATTTTTGTAAAAAGATGCAAAAAAATAATTAATAACAATATAAAAAAATATAATTGTGAATTAGCAAGGAAAGTTGTAGAGAATAAAAGTCTCAAAAGTGTAAAACAACATCTTGTTATTGATCAAAAAATTATTTCTGCAATTAGAAAAAAAGATGGAACAATTACTAGAAAAAAAGAGATGACATCATAAAATGCGTGGAAGAGTTCTATCAAGAATTAAATGGCACTTAAGAAGCTGCTGTGTTGCTCAGAATTTTAAATAAAGTGAGATATATAATTGAAGCTATGAAGAAGAAAAAAATCTAGATAATGATGGAATTATAATCGATATCTTAAAAGAAGCAGATGAAGAGATAGATTTTTTTTTAGCAAAATTATTTATACCCAATATGTAAGTGATAAAGATGTATCAGATAATTGGAAGAATGCAATATTAATATTTAAAATAGGTGATTAAGAAGATATTAGAAATTACAGACACATCAATTCTACACAAAATTTTTACCAAGATAATTATAATCTATCTACAGTGAAATTTGGATTTTAACCAACCAAAGGAACAACATGCACTTAAAAGTTGTTTTAGTACAATGAATCATATGCAAATGGTGAGAGAAGTTATAGAAAGAATCAATGAATATGAGTTACCATTATTCTTTATATTTGTAGATTATGAAAAGGCAATTGATTTTATAAACATTTCTTCAATAATTAAAGCACTGGATCATCAAGATATAAATCCAAGATATTATCATATCCTGAAGAATATTTATAAACATGCAATCAGTAATGATGTAATTGCATAATAATAATACTAGGAGGGTTAACATCCAGAAGGGTGTAAGATAAGGTGATTCCATATATCCAAAACTGTTTACAGCAATTTTGCAAAAAATATTTTATAGTTTAAAATGGAAAACTAAGGGAGTAAAAGTAAGCAGATTTATTTAAATCATCTAGATTTTGCAGTAATTGTTTTTGCAAATAATGTTTCAGAGCTTCAGGAATGTTGAAAGAGTTACCAGAAAAAAGTAAGTAATGTTCAATGGATTTTCTAAAAGAAGAAAATAAAGATTGATAATAATGAATTAGAAGAAGTTAAAAACTACAAATATCTTGATCAGATTATTACTATAAATAGAAACCCAATGGATGAAATTAAACATAGAATTAAACTTGGTTGAATTATTTTTGGTAGAAATAATGTAATATTAAATGAAATATGCTCATGTGTTTAAAAAGATTTTTAATAAATGTGTTTTACTAGTTCTTACTTATGGATCTGAGACTTGAACCCTCATGAGAAAAACAATATAGAGATTTCAGATCACTTGACAAAATATGATGTATGTTAGGAATAACAAGAAGAGATTGAAAATGAAACACATGGATGAGAAAAAAACAGGTGCTATTGACATAATTGAAAAAATTAAGAGACCAAAGTGAAGTTGGGTAGGACATAAGTCTAGAAGACATGATAATAGATGGATAGTTAAAATCTTAATCTGAATTCCAATAAATTGTAAAATATCTAGAAAAAGAATACATATGAGATGGATGGATGAAATAAGGAAGTGTGATGCATTGTGGAGAAAAAGGCTAGAGATGGGAGAAACCGGATTAAACTTGGAGTGACTTTCATCCTACAGCGGATCTTTAATGTTGAAAATGATATCATAAAACAAATCAAAGCAATACATATGGATCACTGAATCTTAGATCCCTTTTATTATATATATTTAAAAAAGTATTAAGGTATATATGCTATAAATATTAAAAAGAGCCTTTTTAAAAAGTTTGTAGCGATCTAAAAATTGTCATTATGCCATTGTACGAATCCGTTTACTTTTCAATCTATATAATTAAATACATTATCAAAATACGTTATTTCTTAATAATTATTAATTAAACTATATAATAAATGTTGAATATTTTGTATTACTTTAACAATAATTACATATATAACAATTCAATTATTTTAGATAAACATGTACGTACTCTTTATATAAAGACTTAATTATATACCAATATCTAGATTCAGTATTCTAAAAGTAGTTTGCAAAATTCATTACCTGTATAATTTATTAGAAAAAATGACATCGTCACATAAATTTGCTTACTTTCTTTTAATGAAAGAACAATAAATTACTGTCCATTATACTTCACAGATAAACAACTTCTCCAGCTTTAAAGCTTTTTTTTTACTCTTTGAACTTCGCTTCAGAATTATAAAGTTCTTGAGAAGTTAATAGCGATTTATACTGTGTATGTTACCGTGCAGTAAATAATACAAACAAAGGAAAAAGTTTTTGATCTTATCTTTTGAGGAATTGACAAACTAGCCATTGCTTTAGGTGAAAAAAACCCAGGCAATCGTTATTTTTTTAATGTTTGTCTACACTGGTTTTAAATCTATTTCAATTTTTATAAACTAATAAAATGTACTTACTTCTCGTTTTTTTAGTCTATAAGATATAGTATGAACATATAATTAAAATACTTTATACCTATGTAGAATAATTTGTTTTAAATCCACTATAGGCGTTTCAAGCTTCTTAAAGTGAACAGAATATCGTATTTTAAATTGATAAAACTTTACTAATAATTTTTAAAAGAAATTATTAATTTAAATAATGATTCAACAATAATTTATTTCTGACATATAAATTTAGTGTTTTTGTATTATTGTAAATTAGTATTATAAGTTTAGTTTTAACGTTTTCGCCAACTACATTTTTTTTTAACATAAATAATTGTAATCAACCAAATAAATACGAGAATAAACTAGATTGCCTTCTGCGTATTCATTTGTTAAAAACAGACAATAACGGATATATCGAAAAAAAAAAAAAAAACTGTATTAATTGTTCATACTTACATTTCTAAGAATAATAAATAACTTCTGAAATATCTGTAGCACTAAATTAATTTAAGATCAAATAAACTGTAAATATTTGGTCAGATTAAAATCAAAGTAAAGTAAAAATAGACTTTGAATAATTTATTATTTGTTTAATATGCATTGTAAAATTAAATTTTGTAAGAGAGAGATTTATCGTTATCAAAAGGAAAATATTTCTGATAACAAAAGAAATTTAATTAATGCGAATTTGGAAAATATTTCTGATAACAAAAGAAATTTAATTAATGCGAATTGCGCCAGATCTGTTGTGTTTGGCTAAGCTTACAGGTTCTGTTCCAAACCAACACAAATGAGGACAACTACTCAACAGTTAATATGTACAATTTATTAGTTAGAAAAAAATATACACACATGTTAGTTAAGCTAACGAATAAATATAGTTTGTACGACTGAATGCTGAGGTAATCGTGCCGAGTAATAGAAGTCACTTCCAGCTAAATAAGTAGCCTGCCTCGTCAGTTCTGATAAAAGATTCTTCTGGTTGTATAAGACAGTTTGTCTCGAGATTGCTCTAGTACAGACTCTTCCAGCTGCACTTAGACAGCTTGCCTCGAGTCGGTTGCGGACGTAGCAGATTCCAGTCCTTATATGGACTTGCCTCACTGTGGGGACGTCAGGATAATTACTAGAGAAAATATTTTTGCTGATGGCAAAGGGTTTATTAGAGAGCATGTTCAGTCATTCAGGTTGACAGAAATAATTGCTATGTGCCTTGCCTCCAAAAAGGCTAACTATTTAATGGCAGATACCCTATCTTACTGGAAACCCTTGGGTTATGGGTACGTTCAGTCATTCAGGTTGACAGAAGTAATTGCTATGTGCCTTGCCTCCAAAAAGGCTCACTATTTAATGGCAGATATCCTATCTTACTGGAAATCCTTGGGTTATGGGTACGAACCCCAACAAAGGATTTATCTCCATTGGATAGTGACCAAGTACTATCCAATCAGGCAGGAAATCTAGAATAATCCACTTCTAAAGACAAAGTCAGATATGACAGATTAATATTGGCTAAAAATATTCCAGAAAGAACATAAGAACAGGAAGAGATAAAAACTGTAGTAAGGCAGTAAATACTCTTCTTAGAGGGTAAATCCCACTAATTTCCTGACTGCCATCAGCTAGTATATTCACCATCTTCTTAACGATCGATATTGTGAATGAACTCAGGTACAGAAGAAGGAATTTTGGGATTCCATGCAGCCCAGGATGTGTGCCATCAGGAAAGTCTCTAAGCATTGCCAGGATTCAGGCCTCAGTTATTTTGTGTGGTGGTGTATTTGCCGTAGAGAAAGTTCTCCTAATTTTATTAACACCACCAGGATTAAATTTCTTAATGTAGTGCTGTCTGATCCTGAACAGCATGGACGCACCAACATTTGTTGCCATCTACCTCAATTGATCCGGGTGTCCTGGATTTGCTGTTTGCTCCAAGGGCCCATTTAAGATAAGCTTGGGTTCAGCAATGTTGGTGGTCAATGAATTGCTGAGCTCTTTTAATTGAGAGGTATTCGGCAACTTCCCTCTGTATAAGCCTGTATTTAATTTTGAGTTCAATTATCAGGAATATTATGAGCCTCATATGGCATATGTTGTAATTTATATGCAATATGGTCCAGTTCACTAATTAAGTGTACTGGACCCTTGGACTTCTGAGTGGAGATATTGATGCTATCACCAAGTGATTTAAAGAAGAATCTCCAGCCTCTTATTGCAGGCAGGGACAACAACTTAATTCTATTGAAGGAAATGTATGCCTCAGGTACTAATTTAGTAGTTATGTTTATTTAGTTAGCATGTGAGTGGTTCTTTCTAGGGGGTTTATAGATTGATCATCATTAAGTACCAATATTTTTACAAGCACAGCATGTGAGTAGTTCTTTCTAGGGGGTTTATAGGTTGATCATCATTAAGTACCAATATTTTCACAAGCACAGCATGATGATCCAAGAAGGCCATGGGACATAAATTTGCCTCCATTCCTGGGATCAAAGTTAGGAATACATATACCAGGTCAATCAATGAATGGTCCAATTTAGTATAAAAGGAATAACCACCTTCACAGAAAAACTGTTTATCACTCAAAAGGGGCTGGCTAATGCAGCCTCCATATTTGGCCTAAAATTGGTCATATTTATGATTATAATCACCAATTATCAAGGTTGGGAAAGGGCTGGTTCTCAAGGTATTATTGATTGAGTTTATAACACTAAATACAGTTTTGGGGTCCTTTGAAAGGTACAAATTTACTATGTTAAATGAGTGGCCTTTATCCTGTACCACTGCAATTAGACAATTTAAATTGATCATCAAAATTTTAAAGAAGGAGATAGATGATTTCTTATGATTATAGCTACTCCGCCTGATGCAGTATTAGTAAAGGAGTAATGTAGGTAACCCATAGTCTGTAATAGATCAATGATTTTGTTATCAGACCAAAAGTGTAATTTAGTTTCACATAAGCACAGTATGTCTGGGTTGTGCTGTTTGAACCAATGTATCAGGGCATATGCCCTGTTAGAAGTGTTCAAGCCCCTTATGTTTAGTGATGCAATATACATTATTAACAACCTAATACCCACTAGATGATGAATTAGCCTAATCTACAATTGGGTCCCCTGGGTCAAGCTCTCCCTCTACTATGACATCAGGAATAGAGCCCCCTACTGATCCCATGAGAGTAGAAGGTGTTTCAATCACCTCAGCTAGAGATATCAATTTTGGGTGGCCATTTTCCAATGGGGTGATTTGCAAAGGGGAATATTTCAGGTTGAGGGGTATTGGGCCATTCAGATAGTCTACCTGCATTGGTGAATTAGTTGCATCTTCTTTCCCTTAGGTGGGTATTACTGATCTACTGCTTCATGTAATTCTATGAGATCCCCCCACAAAATCTGACTCATCACAGGCTGTAGAAGGGGCAGATGATGGTTTTGGTCTCTTAGATCTTTTTGCTTTCATGCGATTGGGTTGGGTTGTGGTTGGTGTTACAATTTTATTTTCTGACTCTTGCTTGGAGTTATTCTCAAACTGTGTGTTTTCAGAATTTTCAGACATGAGTATGTCATTGTCTTGGGTGGCTGTCTGTTCTGTTTCTTACATTCCAGACCTACTATGATGATTCTGTTGCTTTGACTTTACTAATTGAAAGTCCTCTGACTTGGATATATTATTGCTCATTATTTTATTTTCTGACTCTTGCTTGGAGTTATTCTCAAACTGTGTGTTTTCAGAATTTTCAGACATGAGTATGTCATTGTCTTGGGTGGCTGTCTGTTCTGTTTTTTACATTCCAGACCTACTATGATGATTCTGTTGCTTTGACTTTACTAATTGAAAGTCCTCTGACTTGGATATATTATTGCTCATTATATTATTTTCTTGAAATTTGGAATGATTCATCTGGGGTCCTTCTGGGTTACATCTGTGAAATTTCTTGTGTATAGATCCACAATGTAAGCATTTTCAATCAGGGCAGTCTCTCATTAGATGTCCCTTCTGGAAACAGTGGAAACACTGTGGGAAAACCCCTTTCAGAATAATCAGTAGTGAGGCCTCTCAGTACTCCACCAATCCAGGTACATTCAATGGGGACACACCTTTGGCAAGTAAAAGTCTGAATTCTGCAATGTTTGTCAAAACTTCAGCTCCTACATTCCGAAGTTGTCTGTAACTAAAAGATGCAATTTTTCCATATGGAGGAGGATTTGTTGAAGCTCTGATTGTCAAAGTTCAATACCACAATTTTTAACCATTCGACTGATACACATTGATCTATCCAAGTCCACGGTCACCAAATACCAGCCTGCTATTGATTTATGCTTATTTTTGAAGGCATCCTTGGCAAAGGGGTTGTTGAATTGTATGGCCACATAGTTGTCATTTCGGTGAAATAAAACTATATATGAAGGACCATATCCCCTTTGCCTTAAAGAGATCAAACAATGATTGAGTAGGAAATTTATAAAATGATATATTATGATTTGTCGTGGAAAGAATTAGTGTATTATTATTTCTGTAAGGTTGAAAGGACCTCATCAACAAGGCAGGTATTGACTGATTAAAGCAGTCATTGATGACCACATGGGATGTTGGACTGACTATCTTCTATAATTGTAATCACTCCTGCTTCTTTTTGATATGTACCTTGGTCTTGATTTTCATGATCATAATCCATGATTAGTAGTGACTTAGCAATTGTATTTAGCTCAGATTTGTTATTATTATAATGTTGAAAGTTGAGGTTTGTAGAAATTGTGTGTTCTGGGCTTGCTGCTGTCATTTGAGCATATAATAAGGGAGGTATGATGCTTCTATTATTATTATTACTTACTACATTTGAATTGTTTCCTAAGGCCAGAAAATCAAAATTGTACTTGCTACTGTGATTATTGATTCGGTTCATCTTTTTGTCTTCATTTGGTACCTTGTTTGATTCTGACCTCATATTTTTGATGTTATCACTAGAGTTGGTGAAGTCAAAACTACATGAATTTGCTTTAGCGCTGAGGACAGATTTAGGGTTGGTGGTGTTTTTATTTGTCCTGTTCTGAAGGTCATGGTAGTCATAGATACTTTTTTGAGACTGCACCTCTGGGTCTTCACCTTTGACTACCAACCATGAGCATTTCAGGGGTTTTACTTTGGTTTTATTTTCTTCTATATGATTAGGAGGGAAAAGATTGTTAGAGTTTAAGTATAGCTTCACCCTAGTTTTCGGTTTTTTTGGCATTTCAAGCAGTTTCTTTGTTTTGGATCATCTTTTGGGATAATAGTTGTATCTGGTATATTACAGTGAGTTGATAAATCTGCTTTAAGGTAACTGTGGTCCTTGTTTTTCTGTGGATCCTGTGAGTGTAAAAAAGTTTTAGCACATTTATTTGGCCTTGTTTCTTTGATTTGGGGTTCAATTTGACCTTATTCCTTTGATTTTGGGTTCAATTTTTAGTTCGTTACGATCTAACGATGATTTTTTAAAAAAAAAAAAATTTGCCGATGGAGCTGCTGTTTCGCCGGTTTTTGGCCCATATCTTCATATTCATCCAAAAAAATTGGTTCTTAGGTCATTTTGTAGATCTCACTATATTGCATATTATTCAATTTAAAAATTGGAATTGTCTCAGTGATTTCTGGGGTTTTCCTTGTCTGCTGTGTTTTCCCGCAGACCACACCTTCCATTTCAACACCAAATTCTCATAATAATGGAAGTGGGTTAGTTTTTGCTTTGTAACTGTTTTGTTCTAGAGCTTTCAGCCTGGTTTTTTTCATAGTAATGTTCCTTTTTGAACCATTTATTGAATTATTATCATTTAAAGTCCCGGGATCTACTTTATTAATACTTTTTTTTGATCAAAGTCAACTTCTGTGAATTTGCTATTTCCGTTATTTTCACTGATGTGTTGATTAAAATCTGAGTTACTAGTGTTTTCTAAATTCATTTTTGGAGAATAAGGAGGTATATTCTTGGTTTTTTTTAGCTTTTTCACTTTTGCTCTCAATGGTTGCTTTTTTCTTATAACCAACTGAATCTTCTAAACTATCTGCTTTGGCTATAGCCTTATTAAAGGCAGCCATTTGCATATCACACACAATTGTAAAACTTAATTTTCCTGACTGAAAAATTACCTTTTTTAAAAAAAAGTTTTTCAGAACAATAACAATAGTACTTACTGATAAAACTATTGACTTTTTTTTATCTCTTGCTTTTAGGCATAAATTAGACTGTCTCAATTGGAGCTTCTGAAAGAAGATCCTTTCAGCTTGTCAGCAAACTGAATGTAAATTCTTAATTCCTAGACATTAGACTATATATATATATATTGTGCCCTTTTCTATAGGCCAGTAATAGTTCATAACAGTCAATTACTAAAAATTTTAAATTTTAGAATATGTTCTTTTAATACATTAATTATAGTTTGTCGATTATATTTTTAAAGTACAATTTAAAGCTAAAGAAAATACGTGGTAGATAAAATTATAGCGAATTATTTAAAAAGTAGTTAAATAAAGTTTAAAATATTGTTTCATATGGTTGTAAAAGCTGGCCATATTAAATAACACAGCTATAAATATTAAAAGTATATTTAAAAATTCGATTTTAATAGTTTAAAACTGATAAGTTAATAAATACAGTAGTTAAATTTGTAATCATATTTAAATAGTCAAAATTAATATAGTATATTTTGTGATGGTGAAAATTATATCTAGTTCTATATTTTCTAAATTGTTCTTCCAAATTTTTATAATTATTTTATATAATATAATAAGTGTATCAATTTTATTAATCTGGGCAGAGAAATAGATTGAAAATCGTCTGTCAAAGTTATTAATCATGTGATTTGTATACTATATACGTTCACACACACGCTTGTTTGAAATAATAACAAAGTTTAAAATATTTTAAAAAATTATATTATAGAATTGGATAGAATTATTTCCTATCATAAAAGTAAATAGTAATAAATATTAAGTTAACTATCATATGTAATGTTTTAAGTAATGTAATAAAGACAAATACAGATATAATAAAAATTAAATATTTTGTTTAAATAAAAATAGATAAATGGAATAAGTTATTAAGGTTATTTTAAAAGTTATTTTAAAATGTTTAAATAATTTTAATAAAATAATAATTGATTCAAAAGTAATATTTTAAATAATATTTTTTAAATTTTATTACATCATAATTTCTAATTTTGAAATTCAATTCTACTTGAAATTGGAAATATGTAAATTTGTTCTCAAGCTAAAGTAAGAATTAACCAATAGGAATAGGTATTCTTACAGACTATAAATATGAATTGCACGGGGGTATAAGGGGAGATTAATAATGTATTGAAACCGGAGAAAGATAAATTATAGCTATCAAAGAGATAGTATTTTAAAATTATTATTTTAGTCAATTTTAGCGCTCTCTCATAATTTATTTGCAAAAACTAATTAATATTTTAAAAATAACTTGCAAAAAAGAGAGTGTAAACTAAAAAAAATATTTTAATAATTTCGTTTAACATGCTTTGTTAAATTTTTTAAAGTTCCTTTATCAGTCATCTTTTATCTAAAAGTTTAACCTAAACTTCACAATAAAAATGGATATACTACGAAATAAAATGGATATAAGTTGTAATGCTGAAAAAATGTTTGGAATATTTATTGATACAGCTTTATTAATACTTCACCGAAGAACTGTTCTGGTACATAAAAAAACCACAGCTCAGACATCATAGGAGTCTAATGAAAAAATTGGAGACGCATTATTATTTATAAGCCTATCCAAGATTTATTTTTTAAATAGTAATAAGACAATTGTATATTGCATGAATTATTTTATATAATATTATATCAAAAGGATTAAAATGTTATATCCTTTCTGAAGGTAACATTTTTTTTTTTTTTTTATTTAAAAGTGATATATAAAAATACCAAACAAAAGTTTAAATGTATTAAGAAGGAAACTTATATAAAAAAGTGAACACATAGTTAAAAAAAATGGATCCATGGAAATACAAATAGTATTTAAAAGTTTATTGAATATTTTTTTAAAGTTAAATTAGATGGATTGATGCATCAGATACGTAGAGAATATTGGTAGAGAAGATTAAGAAGCTTCACGGGATTAATTAATATTATGATTTAATAATTATTGTCCTAAATACTAAAACCAAGGATTATTTTCTATAAATTTTATTAAATGGATTAATAATTATTTTGTTTTAAATTTTAACGCGCTTGGAGGAGAACATTTTTGGAAAACTCTAAAGAAAATAATAGGCATTTTGGACTTATCAGGAACTATTGTCAAGAAAATATGTAACTATAGTTTTGATTCCTTTTATTTTGTTAACCTAGTTTAAATCCAAATTTTTTATATAAGATTAGGAAAAACATAAAAACATTAATTTATTAATATTAAAATTTTATAATATAACAATCTAATAATTTAGCTAAAAATATTTTAATATAAAGTGTATAGGTGTGAATTTTTTTTTATATCTGCAATGCTCAAGTGGATAAAGAAAAGCCTACTGAACACGATGACTAGATAAAGGTTATTGGTAATAATAATAACTATTGATAATTTATAATGTATATTTTTTGTTGTTTTCTTTAGATCATCCATAAATTGGAAGAATGAAGTGTAAAAGTTTTTTTTACCTATATGTAAACGCATTTTTATACAACATTAAAAAAAAAAACATTATGAGATAAGATTGATTTGAAAATATGCATACGACAATTTTTTTTTTTTTATTATTAGTGATATAATCCAACATAAATAATTATGTGATTCTTTTAAAATTTTCATGTTAGGATATTCAAATATTGTCTAAGTAGATTGTATATGATTAGACATATAGAATGATGAAGTGGACAGACTTTTCTTGTGGAACAGCTAGATTGTTTAACTATTAATAAATTTTATTTATTGTTTTGTAAATGCAGATAGTTATTTATCGATGTAAGATGTAGAAAAATCTTGAAAAATAATATTGAGATAGTGGCTTGGAAGTACTTAGTGAACAGGAAACCAAGATGATGTTTTTAAGAAATAGGATGTTATAAGGAATGGAAATAATATTTAGACTTTATGTGGTTATCAGCATAGTTAACAAAGCCCTATGACTGATACACATTTTATTTGGACAGTGTTTATATTTCTTGAAATATTTGATGTTCTAATAAAGCTGAAGAAATAGCTTTAACATCGTACCTGTACTAGAGGATATTAGGCAGGTAAATGTCATACCTCTTTGCACTGTGCCATGATTTTGAGATATGTTAAGAGTAATACTCTAGCTTTCTTCCTTAATCCTATGCATCTGTTTTCGCTATCTTTATTTCATGTAACTGCATCGTTTAGTAAGATATTTTAAAAGAAATGATAGATAATTTAGAACTAAGGTTATGCTATCGTTTTTGGATAAGATTAGTTTATTTGCTTATAAGAAGCAGAATATTATAACTTAAAATTGAAGATCCAAAGTATCCTAAGGAAAGAAAAGAATCATCGAATATATTTTGAATTTTATTTCGGAAATGAAATATAAACTTTTTTAAAATAAAGTATCTAAACAAAGATATTTTCTTTAAAGTGATAATAATTTTAAATGCTTTAGTATTATTTTTTTTTAAGAGAAAAATAAGTATTGCATATTTTTAAAATACAATAGTACAAAGTAAATTATGTAAACAATATGCATAGTATATTTTTGTTTATTGATTAACAGAAATATATTAATGATTACACTTATGTCATACTAAAGTAAGGCTTAAAGAAGAATATATTATGATTAGTAAACATTGTGTGATAAATACTAAAATCTAGTACTGAATTTTGGATAATATTTTTGTGTAACATCTTTGACTTTGCAAGATGAAATTTTTTTAATATTTTGAGAAATCCATACTCATTATAAAATTTTGTTTTCTATAGAATGTTTTTCTAAGTATGAATTTTTAAAATAAGATAGTTTAATAATATTAAGGATAAAATGCTGTTGCTAATAAAGTAGATAAATATATTTTGTAATAAGTTAAACATAATGAGAAACCAAATAGTAACATTTTTTTTTGTCCTAAATCTAAATAAAGATATAATTGAAATATAAATTATTTTTTTTATAACCCGGTAGATCAAACTGTAAAATAATAAAAAAATAAGAATATCCACTGTAAATAGTGTAAATAAATTGTTTATTTATTTGTTGTTAGTAATAAACTTTGTTAAATTTTGTTATTTCAAAAATTTTGTGTCCGAGTTATTTATTTCTCCACATCGCTGCATGAAATCACGATATATGCATAATAATCGAAACAAATATATAATTTTGCACAAAAAGATAAATAGAGAATTATTTTAAGAATTTAAATATTTTATTGGTATTCATTATAATTAAATAATCATAATTTTACATTATTTTATTGGTCATAAATCAGTTACCACAATATTATATTAAATTATATGCTATCAGTTGCCACACATATTTTGTTTATCAGATTATCAAAATGCTACCACATATTTATTTATTATATTCATGAAGGTAAAAGATTATATTATATTATTTGATTATTTTATTATGGTAATAAAATTATAGTAAAAAGAAAAGATATACCGAATTAGTTAAACAATGAAGAATATTATTACTGTTATTTATTATTATTATTAGTTTCAGTGTAGTAGATTATGACATAAAATCCCTTCTCATATTTTACTACCATATTTTTAAAATTAACTTAGAATAAACTTTATGAACCTGAGATTATTTTATTTGAGCTAGATTATTATTAAATAGAAGATTAGGACTTAATTATTAGTTTAATCTTAGTGAGTAGAAGTTATTAAAGTCGTAAGAATACTATGAGTTTGTTATTTGAAATAGTAATAAAGGGGGGATAGTGTTCTTATGCCATTGAGGTAGTATCCTATGGGATATTGGCTCAATGTAATCTATCTTGTCACCTGTATTATCACTTCAAGTCTCATGAAAATATTAAATATTTATTTAATTTATTTTTATAAACTGAACCTTATTCGTATTTTAAATTTGAGCTAGTGAAATATTTTAATTTTAATGCTGAATATTTTAGTTATTAATTATTAACTGAGATAGAACCCGTTTTATTTTATATCATATACTATTCTGAAGTGAGGATGCACGAGAGACAGGTCAGAATATATATATATATATATATATATATATATATATATATATATTCTGATATATATATATATATAATGATGTAGAGTATGTACACCATGACTAAGTTATTATAATGAAATAATGAGCACATAATAAATTAAATCATGAAATATTATAAATATTTTTTTGTTGAACAAATATTTGAGAAGTTAACTTTGTTAATAGAAAATGTAAACAAGTTATGCACGAGAAATTTTGAATAAAAGTAAAAGTAACAAATAATAATTATTTTAACAAAGTAATTAATTTATTGGTTAGTTTTTTTAACAATGTAATTAACTTACTGGTTAGTGTTGACCCAGTTAAAGTTAATCATTATTTATCACATGCAAAATTTCTAGAAGTTATTTTCTGGCCACCAAAGTCAGGAGAGAGATTATGTAAATAAAAGATAAAAGTGCAAATAATTATAATATTTTAATGCTCTACTTTTTTTGTATCTTTTGTTAAACAAAATTAATAAAATTCATTTTGTTAATGAAATTTCATCATGTCATAGATTGCCAAAGTAATTGTTTCAGATAATGGCACAATATTTATGCATAACAAATTGAAAAACACTTGATAAAGAAAGGTATTAAACACATCTACACACTACCATATTAACAGTTGGCTCAAAATGCTGTTTGACAAATAAAAAAAGCCCCTTAAGAAAACTAAAAATGCAAATATGTAGGAAGCCTTATATACTGTGAGGTACGTTCCATGCTGCCAATAATTATAGGAAAATCTCTAGCAGAACTGCTGATGAACAGAAAATTGAAGATTAAACTGTCAGTGTTAATTATGAAAGAGGATGAATAATTTAGATATGATGATAATGAATATAAGTATATAATAAGTAAAAAAAGGATGGACACAGAACTTGTGTAAAAGACAATACTAAGATTAAATAACCATTGAAAAATTATTCTAAGAAGTAGTAACAGTGTGAGCAAATAATAGAACAGAATATTAGTGACATTTAAATCCATATCTGCTGACAGAAAATAGAAAAAAATATTGTCCTAAAATAAAAGAAACTGCTAAGGATAAAACAAAAAACAATCAGTTATTATTAAATAAAGTAAACACACCAAATGAAAATCAATTTAAACAGAATTATGAAATCTGTTGAAATGATGAAAACTCACTACAATAAAATATCATTGGAACAAATAGAACACAATCTTAGCAATAGAATAGATCACCAAGACCTCAAAGATAAAGACCAAAGAAATTGCAAGGGCATGTATAACATATATAGTGACCCATTTTCTGGATTAAGAGGAGGAATGAAATATTTGTAATACTGAACAAATTTAAATCTAAAAAAACAATAAATATTTTGAAGGATTAAAATCAAAGTAAAGTAAAAATCGAATTTGAAATAATTATTTTTAGTTTTAAAATGCTTTGTAAAAATAAGTTTTACAAATGAGAGATCTATTGTTATCAAAAAAAAAAATTAATTAATGTGAAATGTATATATTAATTAAATTTATAAAAGTCAGCTCTAAGTTAATTAAATTGTTAATCTGATTAGGATGTCTAAATTTCACCGTTGGCTAAAAAATACTTTCTGAACAGGAGGAAATATAAACTGTAGCAGAACTGGAAGTGCTCCCTTTTTCATCTTTGAGACCAGTTTAGAAGCAGATGACATTAGAAAAAAATCAGTAGAGAACAACTACCTAAGATATTGGTTCTTGGAGGTCAAGTACATTAGGAAATTAAACAGGTCACTCCAACCTCATTATGATTTTTAAAAGCCTCAGGATCCATATAGAGAAAAGGAAAAGACTAAAGATAATAGGAAATTATAAGGTACATTGATTGCATTCTTATTAATATTATATACTTTAGCTGTTAAGTGTTATTTATATAAAAAATATTTTTCTTAATAGATAATCAAGAGTTAAGATGAGCATGGCCATTCTAATTCCAAGGAAAAAAAGAGTGAGATAAAAATTGCTTTAGAAATATGTTGCAATGACTATATAAACTAATTTATGCAACAAATATGTTCACATATAAAACACGATGGACCATTTTTCAGTTCATGTATTATAGTACATATTGTTTTTAAATTTATTCAGCAGAAATCTTTTCTTTCTGAAAAATTTCAATACCATGTCTGATTGTACCTCTTTAGAATATCTATAAAATAATCCTTATAATGAAGATGAGGTCTACTTTTTTCATGAAAACCATGTCTAAGTTCACCATAAATATGCTTTTAGGAATTCTTGCATAGTGCATTTGTTTAACATGTCCAATCCAATGAAGGTGTGATATTAAAATAATGAACTCTATAGTATAATATCCAGCAACTTGAAGAACATGTTGATTGGTTTTATCATCTTGCCATTATATTTTTAATATTACGGAGCATCCTTAAATGAAACTTTTTGAATGTCTTTATATTGCAACAATAATCCAAGTCTCACTTCCATACAATAAGTTAAATAAAATAGTAGCTCTACATACAATTAACTTATTTGTAGTAGGAATTTTACTATGACAAATTACTTTATCTTTTAATTTGTTAAAAGCAGTAGCTAATTCAAGTTTAATGTTGCACCTCAACATCTAGTTCATCTTTCTATTTATAAAACTACCAATGCATTCAATCTGATTTACATTACAAGTTGATAACCATATAAACTAAAAGTTAGTGAGGATATTTCTTTCATCATTGGCTCATAAAAAACATGAGTTAATTGAATTTTAATTAACAATTCAAAGTCTTTGTTTCTCATAAGTACATTCTGTAAATTGTCATTTGAACTGGCAAAAACAGCACAATAATCAACATACTGTAAATCCAGAATCCATTTTTAATCAATTCAAATTAAAAATTCCACCACCAAACCTGTGCTATATCCTTGATTCCTACTTAATTAATCATCGATAAATAATTCCAAAGACCACTCTCATAAAAATTAAAACAATATTAGAGCAAGTACACATCCTTGATTAATACCAATTTTTATTTCAAATTCTCCAGATTTTTCACCTGTAGTAATGACGCTTCCTCTCATTCCATAATATAGAAGCTATTTATTACAAATAAATTTTGGTGAACAACTAACTAATTACAAACAATGATCATAGACCTATACTATTAACTGAATCAAATACCTTGACCAAATCTATAGATAGATATATATCTAATCTATACTCCGATAAAGAAGAAACATGATTACAATATGCGTAGTATAGATGCCAACTGAATTATGTATGTTATCTATTAATTTGATGTTTGTCTAGAAAGAAAATAAGTTTCTAATTTATATAAAGAAAAACAAAGAAGGCGGGATTTATCTCCCACTCCTCTATAAATTGGTTTATGGACAGCATGAGAAATACAAAAATTAGATTTCAATTAAGCTTTTGGCAAGTACAATTATTTAAACTTGCAGAGAAATGTAAAATAAGTTTATTTTAAAAGGGATCACTTTGTCAGGAATTACAAAGCAAAATAAAATGTGGGCCATTATTTGAATTCATCAGTGAGAATGGTACTGGCACAATATGAGCATTGGAACGAAGATAAGGTGAATGGTTTTGACGACGATTCAAAAAGACTGATGGCTATTTGTTTCAACAAGTACATTAGCCATGTGAATAAATGTGGAACACGGGGAAAGCCAGGCAGGGACTTAGCCACAAACCTTTGGCGTTCCAAACAAGTGATGAACAATGAGAAAATAACGTTTGTTTTATATTTTATCAATTAAAATAATACTACAGGAGTGACAAAACCTAAGAAATCAAAATGATAGCTCGTGCCAGCAACGTTAAGAATGGAAATAATATAATCATAATATTAAATCAACAGCCCAAATGCAAACACCTAAATCCAATTACATAACAGTACCCCAATGCCTAAACCCAATTACATAATAATACCCCCTTAGATCATGCTCTCCCCAAACACAAACGCTAATAACAGACTAGACTTAACTCAGAAGATATATTTTCTGTCTCACAAAACTTCATCAAACCTTTAATGATTTTAAATTTACACATGTGCAATATTTTTTAGAAATTAAATAAACTTAATCAAAAGCATAGTAGCTAGAAGTTAAGCTAATAAAATTTATATCAGCTCTTGGAAAAATTATATCAAATAATTATATAAATTTTTCAACCCAATAATTAGTAGAATTATTATTAATTTAGTTCCTATAGGCAAGAAATAAGCTATAAAACTTTATATGGTAAATATTTTCTTATGATAAATTTAAACGGAAACATTATCGAGTTGAAAGTATTATTGGCGTATTATATCATAAATAAATGATATTAATAATCATTAAAATAAATACAAATAAGAGTTAGTCAAATAAACTGCCATAAGAAGAAAAAGAAAATTATTAAAGTATTAATTTAGAATTAGAGATGTAACAACATAGAGAATTACTGTGTAACAATTTTAAGCATAACTAAATAAACAGACAAGATTTAAGGCAGTGATTACTCTTAACATAATTAGCAAGATAGTTCATGAATAGATTGGAAAGTTGCAGTTTAATCAAAATAAAAATTATCAGTCCTTCATGACTTGCTTGTTGATTTTAGGAGCACAGAGTCTGGTTAGGTTTAGAAGGAAACAGGTGCGCACTTAACTCAAATAAAATTCATTTTGTAGATTAGGCAGCTTACGATTTGATATTTGAGAGTGCTATTTTAGCAGCAACATTTGAAGATTTATTGGGAACTTCAGGATCCAGCAAGCAGATCCCCGAAGTTAGCTGCATGCCATACTGCAAATACAGTTCAATATTGAAATGGACATAATTTCCTGTGACAACTCTTCTTAAAATTGAAAATAATGGCTCTTTAATGGCAATTTTGCTCCTTTCTGTGATTTTCCCACCCATTCTGATCTCTATGCCTTACAACTAAAGTTTTTGGCTTGTTACTAAAAGGAATTTCTCTAATTAAAGATCGATCCATTATTTTGATAAGACTTTCAAAACCATTATTTTGAATTCATTTTCTACTTAGAAAATCTAAACAAACGATTTTAAATTAGAAACGCCCTTAAATTAACCTTACCATTTTGAATTAATTAATGAAAGATTCCTCATTGTCTTTGAAAAAGGACGATTTAAAGCTTATCGAAGGAATGTGACATTTGATCATAAAATTTTTACAAAAATTGCAAAATATAAAATAAAACATTCCAGTATAATGAAATTCTATACTAATGTATGTTTAACCATTCATAAGTAATATACCTGATCAAATACTAATATTCTTTAATGAGCATTATTTATTAATATTTTACTATAATATAATTGGTAGTATAAATAGAATTAAATATAACATAATTAGTTTTAATAAATATTTAAATAATAGAGTAGTTTTTAAATGAGGTCAGACATATAGGAAAAGAGTATAAAATCTCATTACAGGATCTGGAAAGGTTTACGATTAGTAACAGGGTTTAAATTAGGTAAATGGGTGGAATATCATGAAGCTCGGATCGAACTTAGATCCAACCTCTTCAATATAAATCATTCTAGTATTTCCAACATATATATATAGTAGTGCTTCTTGATTTTCTAAAATTAGTTTGAATCTCTGATAACTATTTATTTATGACTGGAAGCAACCTATTCAATAAAGTTTTTGAAAATACTTTTGCCATAGTGAATAATAATGATATTTCATGATAACCCTTTCTTTTTAAAAATTGGAACCATAAAAGCATTCTTAAGATCAATTGGCACAATTTCATGGATCTATATATTCCTAAAAAAAAAGTTCTATATTTTTGAAGCTGATACATCATCTCCATATTTTATAACTTCTCCAGATATTTCATCATGCTTTTTAATCTTTTTACACTTTTAAAATTACAAAGAGATATTTTGACTTCACTAATCTGGATATCTTTATTCAATATGAGTTGATAAAATGAATATATTATAAACAGTTGTCATTTAAATTCTTATGACATTATTCAAATCATGATCAAAATATTTTTTTACCTATTCAAGATATCATTGTCATCATATAAGTGTCACTGCTTGATTTAATAGGATTGTGATACTGTTTTTCAGTTCCATATGTCACTTCCAATACATTAAAAAAGATTTAGAATGACCATGTTCATTTGAATACCTATATTTTCTTTGCAGTTTTAATCCATCAATTATTTTTAAGGCTTTTGTGAACCATTGAGCTTCTGCTTTCAGATCTCTATATTCATTACGAAGTTTACCATTTAATCTAATACAGTATACTGAAAAGAATCAAATTCCACCTTATCTTTTAATCAAATCACTAATATAGTAAGATTATTATCAGAAAACCAGTCATGATTGATCTTCCTACCCAAGAATAAATTTGTATCCATAGCACACTTCTTAAGAGAATTTCATGCTTAAATAATATATCAGTACTAAATATTCAAATTAATAATTTTAGCATTTAATAGCTGTCAAAATTTAGTACATATAACAAATTGATGTTCCAAAGTTTAATAAGTTCTTATACTTTGTTTTAAACATCAAGACTCAAATGCCCATACTAAAATAGTTTTTCCATTGTTGAGAAATAAACAGACAAATCAGAGAAATCAAATTAGCTTAAGATTAATTGAATCAAAATGACTATAGTTGTAAAGGCTTTTTAAAATGTTCACAAGAATATAAAGAATATTTAATTTTGCAGTATCAATTGATAAATACTTATAATAATAGAAGGCAAACTGTAACTCATTAGCCACAAGTCATTAGTCACTTGTGGCTCCCAAAATTACTGTGTGGCTCTCAAGACAATATTGGTTTTCATTGCCATTTTTTTAAATATTTATATTAATAATGTATAGTTTTATAGTATGTACTAATATATGAGTATTTTATTTCATAAATGCTTTAAAAATAAGGTAAAATCTAAAGATATTTTGAATCTTTAAATTTTTGTTTTTTGAATGTTTCCAATCAAAAGGAGTGTTAATATGGATTTTATTATCATATTTGGTTGGTAAAAAGTATTTCAACATTTGATCGTCTGTGTCACTCGTGCCAAAATCAGTTCCAAAAGTGACTACTATAATTGCTGCATTAAATATTTGTGGTAGTTTTTGAACATTCAAAAAATGTATGAAAAGTGTTATTATATGGCCCTTAGGACTAAAGAACTTTCCCATCCCTGGTATAAAAATAAGAATTAAGAAACATGCAAAGTCATGGATTATTTTTCTATGTTGCAATATATGTATTATATAAATTATATGAACTCCTAAGATTATGAAAGTTCTATTCCACATAGTCTTTGAAAATATATTTGGCATAATCAGTAATTACAAATAATTTTTAAGTGTGAGTAAATGATTTTTATTGCTGATTAAATATGTAGTATTTAAAAATATAAATACTTCATGGAATAATCACATCTAAATCAGTAGAGACTGCTTGAAATTTATCTGAATAATAAATATTTAAAAGTGATTGTTCCATGAAGTAAGAAGTAATTACTTCCCATATATTGTGAGTTTGTTCAATCAATGAATATTAGATGGTAATGCTATATCCAAATCCCTATCTAGTTTTTGGTTGATATTTCTTCTGCTTTCATTGCAATTATTAATCTATTTTCTGATTTTGTATATTTTCCCCAAGTTTATGAGAATAACACTACTATGGAAATTATGTACTTATAAAATTCTAGTCCCCAATGGTATTATCTGTAATAGAAGATCTAACACTTTTGGATCATCTTTTTAAAGAGCTAACAATCTTTTTCACACTAGTAATTGTCTGAATATAAGTTTAGATATTGAAAACTGTCTAAGTTTTCTATTGAAAATTAATATTTTTTGGCTTTAGTCAATATTGTTCTTGTTCTGACATATAAGTCGGATCCAATATTATTTCCTGAATAAGATTTGGCAACATTAGTAAAATATCTCTAATTTCTTAGAATTTTACTTGTAGTATAAATCTAACCCAGAGCTTCTTGTTCTTAAACTTGCTTTTCTATTTTCTATTATTTGTTAATATTTGGATCTGCTTTTAAATTAACTTTGGATATTTACTTTCATGTTAATGCAATTTTTTTAAAATAATATTAAAAAATGACTCAAACCTGGCAGTCTAAGTCAATTAAGGCTCCAGTAATTTTACTTTTATAATAGTAGTAATCTCAAGATAGTTCTATATATTAATATTTTAAATTTTTCAGAAAGTCATGTACCAAACTAGTTATTTCAGATTTTTTTGTTGTATTTTTGTTTTATTCCTATTAGATCTTTGTTTTAAAATTCCCCTTTTTTTATTTAAAGTGTTATGTATCATTGCATGCAGTTTTTGTTTAATAAAAGTTTTACCATCCTTTATTCTATGCTCTTTTTATTTTCTATTATATTGAAATTTCTTTTTAACCACGTTATTATTTCACTTTGAGAACATCCAGAAACTATTCTTAATATTGTACCTTATTGCTTCTAGACATATTATTCCTTTTAATCTATACTTGTTTAGTTTGAAACACTCTCACAGTCAAGTGCTGACAAAATTCTTAAACAATTAATCTAATATTGAGTGAACTGGATATAAATCTCTCCAGATTTTTTTCTATACCATGCTTGGGATTTCTAGTATTTAATTTTATTTTGATATTTATTATTCCAAAAGTTACTAATGAAAGAGATTGTCTTGTATAAGAGAGAATTCCACTACTCTATTTTCATCTTTGAAGTGATAAAAAAAACCCACATCAAACTATTAATATATTCTACAGAATTCTCTCTCACATTTCCAGTACACATTTTTATCTTAATTTTTTCCCAACAAAATCTTTACCTCCATAGGACATTTTTGTCTTGGTCTTTTTCATATATAATATTAGTGTTTATAAAGTTTCTCCCTGATTATTAATCCTTAATATGTATTTCTTTTATAATCTTTTTTTAATATTTCCTTTTACTTTTTTTTAGTAATATTTTTTTGCTAGTTATCTTTCTTAATAGCTTCATCTAAATATTGCCTTTCTTAATGTTTTCTACTTATTTTTCTCTCAAATGAGTTACATATTTTTTCCTAGTGCAATGTTATTTTATCTCTTTTATTATTGTTTATAAGCATATTGTCAAGTTTTTCTATTATCTTTTCATGACTGCTTGTATCTCTTTATCTCCCACTTCATTTAATTTTGCTCAGTCAGAGATTCTTTTTCAGAATTTTGAATCTTGAGTATCTTGTTTATCAAAATTCAAAAAACATTTGAATTTAACATTACCCATTTCTTTATGTTTCAATTTTAAATGTGAAAATTCTTTACTTAATACACATATTAATTTGAAAAATTATCATAAATAATAATGTAAATAATTTTGATAAATCGTAATTCACTGATATATTTTCAACAGATGATAATAAAATTAAAACAAAAAATAATTCCAGAAAAGATGAATGTGAAAGAAATATAACTTGTGGAAGTTAATTTATGGAATGTTAAAGATATGCCACAAAGAAGAAAATAGTACACCTGTGTCTCATTTTACGTGGATTTATTTAACACGATTTTGAAGTTACGCGATTCATGTTTCTTCGGAAGTCGAACTCTGATAATGCGCTATTACTTTAAATAATAAATTTCGTGCACTTACATCATATTGAAAGTAATAGCACATTATTGGAATTCGACTTTCATCTTAGTAATTTCAATATTTTCAGTGCTTTATAATAGTAAGATTTTATACAATAATGAAATTAAAATCATGATTTCCACATTTTATGTATACACACATTAAATTTTACAAGATTATAATGTAAATTTGTTCAAACATTGTGCGTGTTAATTTTGCATTTTAAATCACATTCTGTTTTTGATTTTTAAAAAAGAACGTAATCAATTATTAATCATTTAGTGTCCGCAAGTTTATTTTTAAAAGATGAGTAATAACAGTGGGCACAATTAAATTTGACAATTAAAAATTAAAATCTGATTTTTAATTGTAATTAATAATTTAAAAATTACTTAAGGCAACCTGAAATTAAAGTGATGTGAAATGAAATTTGATTTTTAAATGGAATTGAAAATTAAAAAATTAAAGACAAAAATAAGAATTTAATTTTTAGTTA
This sequence comes from Epiperipatus broadwayi, assembly GCA_028023455.1. NCBI lineage: Eukaryota > Metazoa > Onychophora > Udeonychophora > Euonychophora > Peripatidae > Epiperipatus > Epiperipatus broadwayi. The sequence continues at coordinate 101,051 of JAQFVV010006929.1, read as the reverse complement.
TTAGTTTTAATTAAATTTTTCTCAGCAGTGGTGAATAAATGTCTTTTTATTATCATAAGTCTAAGTTCTTTTTTTCTTTTTAACTTTCAGTTTACCCTGATGGAGAGGAAAGAACATCCAAAAAAAGGAATTTCATTGGAAACAAAAATTTATATTTTAGATCGCTTAGCAACAGGGGAAGGATTGACAGCGATTTGAAAACATTTTAGTTTAAGTGAGTCTACTATTAGAACAATTAAAAAAAATGAAGATGCAATAAGAAAATCTGTCATTTTTGGCACAAAATGTGCCAAAAATCACGATATTCAAGAGATGATTTATTAGAAAAAATGGAACGAGCACTTATAATCTGGATTGAAGAATTATCTCAAAGAAGAATTCCTTTAAGTGGTTATTTAATTTGGTGAAAAACTCTTCAGTTTTATGAAAAAATAAATGTATCCGAACCATCTACTTCCACTACTCAGACTAATAAGGAATTTTTGGCTAGAAAAGGATGGTTAACCAGGTTTTTAAAAAGGAATGCATTACATAATGTGAATATTATGGGTGAGGTTGCATCAGCAGATGAAAAAGCTGCCAAAAATTTTCCTGAAGAATTAGCAAAAGTTATTGAATGTGGTAGATATTGCCCTTAACAAGTATTTAATGCTAATGAAACAGGACTATTCTGGAAAAAAATGCCTAGTCGAACTTATATCGCAAAGTCAGAGAAAAATCCAGTGGGTTTAAAGCAAGCAAAGACCAAATAATATTGTTGCTTTGTAGCAATTCATCAGGAGATCGGATGCTGAAACCTCTCATGGAAAACCGATCTTTAAGACCACGCGCTTTAAAAGGTAAAGATAAAAAACAACTGCAGGTACCCTGGATGGCTAATACAAAGGCTTGGGTGACAATTGCAATATTTACTGACTGGTTTAATAATTGCTTTTTACCAGAAGTGGAAATGTATATGAAGCAAAAAGATCTCGATTTCAAAATTTTATTACTTGTTGACAACGCACCAGGTCATCTACATTTAGAACATCCAAATGTAAAGGTTGTTTTTCCACCTAAATCAACAAGCATTATTCAGCCATTAGATCAAGGCTTAATTGCAACTTTTAAACAATATTACGTTAAACGCACTTTTCAATTTATATTAGATAAACTAGAAAATGAATCAATAGCAGTAACTGATGCTTGGAAAAAATTCACAATTTTTGACTGTATAAATCACGTTGCATTTTCTGTTACTCAAATAAAACCACACTTTAAATGCCTGTTGGAAAAAGATTTGGCCTACTTGTCTTGAAAGCAGTGCAGTTATTCAAACATCGGCATTATCAGATGAAATAATTACTTTGGCACATGATATTGTTGGAGAAGGTTTTGATTCCTTTAGCCAGAATGATATCAATGAATTGCTTGAGGATAATGTCTTAAATGACACTGATATTATTGCAATAAGTTTAGATACAGAAGAAAATGTAGAAAAAGATAATGAAACAGAAGTGGAACTTGTTCCTTTCACTGCAAAAATGATTCGAGAAGGTCTTCAACTTTCTAATCAGTTGGCAAATTATTTTCTTATGACACTAATCATGAATGTGCTCTTAAATTCCAATGAGAGCTAAATGGTTGTATGTCTGGATATCGCGAGCTTCATAAACAATTAATAAAATCATCTCAAAGATTAATTACTAATTACATTGTCACCAGAAAACCATTAACACAACATGAGAGTGAAGTTGGTGCTAGTTGTATTTCCTCTTGTGAAGAATCTGATTTTTTATCAGTTTGCAAATGAACCTGTTTATCAGCAAATAGCGATAATAATTAAAACGTGTATAAAAAAATGTATGCATAAAAATACATATTGTTTTGAATAAAATTAAATATTATAGTTAAAAAAAGTTTGTCTTGTATCATTTTTTTTCAAATTTGAATTTTTTTATTAGTCATATTTGATTTCCTTATTTTTTTTGTGCAAATTTTAAAGTAATTTTACGTTGGTGCTTTGCTTTTATGCAATTTTTGAAAAATCACAGTCCGTATCCCCCCTTTTTAAGGTAAGTTACGTCTATTTTTGTGCGATTACTTTTGCACGTGCTTTCTGAGGAACCTATCTATCATGTAAAACAAGACCCAGGTGTATATAGAAATTAAAATTAAAGACAATTTATTATTGGTATAATTATAGAGAATGTGGTAACACAATTTGTTAAAAAGAATAACGAAATCAATGTAAAGATGTGTCTAACTGTTAATGAGATTTTGGATATTGTTAGAGTATTATATCAAACAAATAAAGATAATAGTGTTATAGTGCTATTAAGGTAAATGGTATACCAGGGAGGAATACTATTATGTATTTGAAGAAAATAAATTAGCAGCTAAAGATAGTGGGTTTTATTCCATTGTTTGATGCAGACTTAAATTTAAACAAGGTTTATGGAATGAATTTGGTATTAAAATATATGTGTAAAATTAGTAGTGTTAATGAGTTACATTACAATGGAAATATAAATTATTAGATTAATTTATAATTAATTTTATTACCCATTAAACTAAGAAAAAATGAATATATATATTAGAAGGGTCTTAAACTCAGACTTTAAAACTCCCATAGCTATTCACTTCATCTTATACAACTGGTCCACATGACCACATACATCTGAAGAAGATAAATGATCTCCAATAAACATATTTTGTGCTGAACCAGAACTCATCAGTTGGTCCAGATCATCATCTTCAATATATATATATATATATTGTAACCTAGTGTTATTGACACTTGGTTTATTTGGCATTGTTTCCACAGAAAAACAATGTTATTTTTTTTTAGAAAATAAAAAGATAAAATAATAATAATATTAAGTGATTAATAAGGTATGCTATTTACTCATTTTAACGTGTTTTAAGCAAATAACTAATAAATTTAATAATTTGATGTCATTTTGAAGAAGAGCATGAATAATTTAATTAAAATATTAACAATAAGAGCAATTTAATATAGTATAAAAGCACATATTATAAACAGTAATTGATTTTGGATGGGTAGAGGGAGAGTAGATGAGTATCTTATCATAAAGCACAATAACTTCTAGTAATTTTTAAATTATTTTAGATAATAATGTATACAGAATTATATATCACTAATAAACATTGTTAATTAAAGGTATTTATTATTTTTCATTATTTGTCAAATTACTTTGTAATCCATTTAAATCATACAGAAATATATGACTGTAATAAGTTTTTTTTTCCTTTCTTTTGTTTATGTATAATTAAATGATTATTTTTCTGTAAGAGGTCGCTAAAAGAAGACCGTTAAATTTTGAAGAAAGTTTAGTCTGACATTAGTTTTACAAGGAAGAAGCAGTACTGAAATTCGGTAACAAATTTTTTATTATTTTTTATTGCAGAAATAAATATAAGTCAAGGAAATTTTTAATATATCATGCGTGGCTAATCCTATTTGATAAGATATTCTATTTTCTGTTGCCATCTACCTATTTTAAAGCTTTTTATACGCAAAAATATACTATCTTCTGCTAAACTTCAAAATGACCGTATTGACTACAGCAATCACGGAAAGTGTCATTATGTTTAAAATAAGTAATATAAGTAATTTCCAGGAAATAATCAATTATTTGTTAATTTTACCTTATTTAATAATCTTTTCATGGTATAAAAGAAAAATTATAATTAAAAAGACATATTATAAAAGCCAAGGAAAGTTAACTAGAAAATTTCGCGCTCTTTCTAAAAGAAATTGTCTGTTTTGAAAATAATGTAAGTTCCCCACGTTAAAATATGTTTTATTCACTGAAAATTATCTAGAAATAATATTAATGATAAAGGATATTTACTTATGCATCTGTATATTTTTTAAAAAGAAAATATAAATTTTCTCAAGGCAAATATCAGAAAATTTGTATGTGTGCATTTTACGGAGAATTCCTTATTAAAGAAAAATTACAATTCCTAGAGTAGGAATAAAAACTACAAACATTATTGACTTAATTATAACCATAATATAATATGTTATATTATACATCAACTGGAGTCATTAAAACTTTATATCCACGTAAGTCAGCTGCAGTCGTTATAATAATAGTATTTTGGAAAATTCGCGCATTATTTTATTCATAAGCCAGCTAGCTAAAAATGATACGTATCGCCAATAGTAAAAAGAAAAGAATTGTATATGTGTTCGTCTATCGTCAAATATTCGTCATGTTAAAATATGTATTGTTTTCTTAGATCCCAAAATTATATCAGTTAATTCAAGGAAGAGTTAACATCCAACGCTGCTATGTTTTTCTTTGCTTAATTTATTAATTGCACCAGAATGGAGGCAACTTTTATATAAATGAAATAATAAAATGTGTTTCTTATTTTAAATTTGCTTCGTGAACTACGAATGGATCAAGTTCTTCATCTAGATAAATTGCCCAACGGAAAAACATTTTTCTAGTGAGATAATAAGCACTTGTTAAGTAATGATTTTTTTTTACTAATTTGTAAAATTATGTGTATTTTTTTTTTATATCAACAGGTGAAAGGCTGTATAGTCAAGTAATATTTAAATGACCTTGTAATCATAAAGGTATGTTTTCATGTAATTATTCTAGGTTAAATTTATATTTGACATGGAAAAAAATTTTTTTTTATATATAAAATGTGTTTACTTATGATATGCAATTATGGGTATAAATTTATATGTTAGATGCGTAAAAGAAGAAAAATTTAGATACTTAATAGGTAAAATATCTAGTTAAAATTATCAGAAGTAATTAGAGAGAAGTGCTATACAGGATATTACTTATTTAAAGTTTGAAACAAATTTATACTATGTTAATTGAGGAATTTATTCCCAATTACTCTTTATTAACGCATTCACTTAATTTAGTTCAAGATACTATACTACCAATTATTTGTTGAATGTTTCTTTGGCAAAGGTGAAAATTATTATGGTTAATTCTGTGATATCCATTGATTTCAGACGTTGATCTAAGTATACCCCGGAACATAAATTTAGTGTAATTAGTGTATTTGCTTGTCTTGCCCCGATATAGCATTGGTATATGCTTAAGATTCGCATAAGTAATAATTGTAATGTCTTTATTTTGTGGGATGGAAAATGATCTTCCCAAAAGCTTTATTTTCCATGAGGGGAATAGATAAATCTAGTATTCGGGTATGTTTATAACCCAAGTGATCGCTTCTCAGAGTTAGGACGATCAGTAATTTATATCGTATTTAGTGTATTTCATTCGTTAAAATCCCAGGAGAGGATTATATTTGGTATGTGTTCCTATTATGCCCAAGTAAGAGGCAAGGACCCACCAAACTATTTTAATGTAGTAGTTAACTCTACAGACCTTCGGTGTTATTTCATATTCCTCATGAGAAAATAGAGATAATTCCACCACGGAAGGTGTTGAATATTGTGTTTTGTTTAGAAAGTTATGGCAAGATAACGGGTATATTGGAGGTTAATTCCTCAAGATCCATTTAATAAAAAAATAGCGTGCTAGTATATATGATCAATGTCTGGATTGTGCGGCGGAATAGTGCTAGTAATCCACATGTAAGTCAGTGGAGAGAGTAAGTTTAAATTTGCGTGATTTAGAAATTTTTATTTGCCAATGGAGGGTTCAAATACTAGGTTTAATTCGGGTTAATGATTAAGTAGCACTCACAATATAACTTATACTGAGGAATACAATGTGTATAACAACTTCAGTTGTTATTAAGGTAAATATTAAAATAATAAATGTAACTTCTGATAAATAACCCATAAATTATAATAAGTTATCTAAATAAAAACTATCATTTAATTAAAGATATGATAATAAAAATCGTTTGAACGCATTGCCTAGAATCAGATTATTTTTATTTTAAAACAAATAGTTAGTTAATAAAGTTAAGCAGCCGTTCATATAAGATACACTAAATGGATGAGTTGATGTATCGATAATAATATTTATTTTGTTATATTCAATTTGCATAAATGTAAAAAGAAGATGAAGAAGTAGTTCGAATCCAAGTCTAAAAGTATAGACGAATTAATGTTAGTTATATTTGTTTTATCCATATGGGATCGAATAAATTGTATATGTTTGTTTATTATGTTAATCATAAAGGATAGTTTTGTTAAACTGTAATAATAAATTAGAATCTTGTTAAAATTTAATAATAAATTATAGTCTTGTTACAAATTGTTTTGAGTCATTTTTCTTGTGTGCTAAATAAAAGTGTATTTGCATAATACTTGCAATACTTTTCTTGAGTCCGAAATCATTTGTGAAATAATAAATTCAGTACACCAGATAGACCATTGTAAGCAGATCAGAATATTTCAGTATATTTTAATTTAATAAGAATTATTTATGGAATTGGAAACTTCAGACCAAGACATTTTATTTTATATGTGTGTAAAATCACTTTATTCCCCAAACTAGTAGCTTTTGGTTGCACATTGTTTCGTACACATTTAAGTGAAGTGTCTAAGTAATAAATCTTAGTTAAATTATTGTGTTGTCATGGATAATGGAAGGACACAAAAGCACCCTTGTCTTTTCATCATTCCGACTGAGATTCTGGATAAAAAGGATGATATTATTCAAAATTATACGTTGTTATTGAATATGGTTATCATCTCCTTAACTATTCTAATAGTTGATATGTGGAGTAAGATACCTGGAATTTAAGTAAAGTAAATGTTTCCTATAGCCGACCAGAATGTCAGTCATATGTGACAACACAATACTGCCGAGCATTTTATTAAATATAACAGAGAACCCTGAGATTAGTGTCATTATTATAAGTGCTCTTAAATTAAGAATTAATTCATTATGATCAATATTATAAGCGTGGCATGGCTTAAGAGATTGAAACTTTTGATTGTATAATAATAAAATATTGAGATCATATTGGCAAATTAATGAATGTTTTGTTTTAGTCAGTAATATTAACAATGACATGAAATCATCATCATCATTGTCGAACAGTGCAAGTACTTGCAGCTCAGAGAATGTGTTTTGGATAGAGAAAGAATGTTAGTTTATTCTAAATTTTCTTTTTAAATTTATTTTATTAATAATAATTTTTTTTTTAAGTCTATCTCTGTCTGAACTGCATATCGCTGTAGCTAAATTATTATAACTAACCAAACGTCGAGCTATATTAGGTAATATAGGGTTTGTTACCCGTGTTATACGGAAGCGTTGAGGCTTTCCGAATTCTCTTTATTTTAATAGAAGTCTTCTTTTAATAGGTTAGAATATATATATATATATTGTAACTATTTTACATTATGCACATCATTATTTAGTCTAAAGGCATAGTAACCAAAATATTCTATCTCCTTTAGATAATCTTTCAAAATATTTAACATTCTAACTAATTTATTAATGGGACTAATGTTCAATTTAAACATTATAACTCAGATATTAATTCAAACAAGTTGTCCTCAAAATCACTGTAGCCAAAATACATGTAACCAAAATATTAATTATCATTCAAAAAAGGCATTGTAACTTAAATTAATTTCTACTGAAGATTTTTAATACATTGCAGCTAAAATATCATATCCACTTAATATTCTCACAATATGTATCATGTCTGTGTCTTGAGGGAGAAAAATGATGATGAGATAGATATAAATCAACTCCAAGATAGCAAAATAATATAATAATAATGATTAGAAACTAGTCATTTCAGTTATCTGGTATCTGGCCTATTCCAAACCCTAGTTAGGCAGTCATTGTATCCTCAATAAACAAGTAGGAACACATTGTAACTTAAATAAACTATTAAGACATTAAGACTTATGAAATAACATCAAATGGGTGAGTACCCTGGTAACCCAATGAAAATACTTCCTCAATAAATCCAACAGTAAAACTTTACCTAGTTTATCTCTTGGTTTTATATTAAGTTTACACTTAAGTGAATAACAAGTGAATATGTAGTGAATATGGTCTATCAGGGTGCCACTAGGTTATCTGAACCTAGACAAAGTTATATTATATAACCTTTTCAAATGTACCAGGTTTAAATCCCTTTTGTACCTTATTTCTAACAAAATATGTGATTTTTGATTTTAGACCCATATCACCTTATGCATTAATATTAAGATAAACACAAAACATCCTTAAGCTACAGTGGTGCATCATACGAAAATTATCTCCTAGATTTTTAATATGATAAATGCATTTTAATACCTTCATAAGTTTTACTAGCTCATATTATACTATTAATTTAGGGTGGAAATTCTCTCATCCTAGAATGATGTAGATCAGTGGTCTTCAACCTTTTCACACCTGCGGACCAGTAAAAATAAGGATAAAGTTTCGTGGACTGGCAGAAGTCTATAGATAAATTTTCTTAAAGATGTAAACAGCTTAGCCTTAGATGATATATATATATATATATGGAGTTTGTATAATAAAAAACTTTTTTTTTAAAATTTTGATTTTTTTTAGAAAAGTAATAAAAAATTTAATTCTATCCCCCCCCCCCCTCATAAACATCTGTGATAACTAGAAAAACATATTAATTTATGTATGATTGATTAGATTTTGTTTTCATTCTGTTTCTTTTTTTTAATTGGATAAAAATGCAATGAAAAAATAAATAAAAATTGTTTATATTAATTAAAAGTTTAAAATCTTATTATTTTGTTATAAACCTTTTTTCCAGTCTAGCATGGACCAGCAAAGAACTTCTGCGCCCGGTGGTTGAGGATCACTGATGTAGATAATGGAATGGTGGTTATTATAATACTATGAAATCAATATTTATTTATGGCCTTTAAACATTTGTCTAGCTCATTAATTGAAAAATGTGATGATGACAATGCTGGTACTTCCCGCCACAGCTTTAGAACTAAGGCTAACAGTAAATTTAGTTTTTAGAAATTCATAACTATTTGGCTAATTTTACCATGTCTAAATTAGAACTTAAACAGTTAATATTCACTAGTGATGATGAATGATCACAACTAATAAAGAATACTCGTAATGAAAATATACGCCTTGTTTAATAAAACAAATTAACATTTATTACTGCATTCTAACATATACATACAATTTAAAGATAAAAATTACCAATTTATATGACTAATAATAATAATGAGTGATTATATTGAAATCATAAGATTAATATTAAATTCTTCTCTCTTTCCCATTCATGACAATATCCCATGTTTATAATGTATATCAATTGGGATAACAAATTGTTAAAATTCTCTATCCACAAGAAAAATATTTCATAAAAAGAAATAAACATTCTTTGTGCACACACACTATTGTATCCTTAAACATCTTAACATAACATGTAAAGTAGAATGATTAATTAGAAAAGTGTTAGTCAAATCGAAAAGAAAAAAGATTTCCAGAAACAAGTTTTTAAATTACTTCTCCCCCTCCTCTCTAAGCTATTACGATTGCTATTCCTTAACTCAAAACAAAATAATCCAATATTTCTAATGTTATATGTCTAATTATTCTCACATTCATACACCATTATATACATGTGACAATTATTATTATATCATTGTGTATATGTGTGTTGATACCCTTAGAAACAAAACCTTATTTAAAAACAAATAATAATACAGAAAAAATATTTTACATATTAATAACATTTCATAACTTTAGATTAGTCTACAATAATACCCTTTAGAAAACAAAATTCATCAATGAGCGGGTATAATAAATTTAGCATACATAAAATCATTAATGAAGCTTATAGCTATTATTACTGAAGAAATTCTTGGTTTAACTTGATTTTAGTTGTTTTTAAAGTTCTGAGATAAGAAAATATAAACTTTATTGCTAAAATTTTTACTAATAGTCTCTGATATCATAAAAAAAAATATATAATGAAAATTCATATTACCAGTCCCTTTTATTTTGTGGAGGCTTCCAAGAGTTCAAAGTCAGCTTGTTAAATGTCTATACTTCTGCAGCAAACACATACCAATCTGTACCACAGGTATATAACCAATTTCTGCAGTTCACTGGAACAGTCTCTTTTCTTGAGGCTTATAATTATTTTTATGGTGATGATGATGATGAGGTTATTTGCTTCAGTAGGAACCATTTGGCACTGGAACTGTTTCTTCCTTTCCTGTTAAGCATAATTCTTCTAATAAATGGAGGATATCTGTTGTTCTCATATTTCTAATTTTGCTGGGGTTTAAACTGTCACTGAAATCTGAATTTGCATGGTTTAATACTTATCAGCAGATTATTTATTTTCATTCAACTTTAAAATGCAGGTGAATGTTCTTTTACTTAAAATATGGATGAGCAGTCAGTCATCTTCAATATCATTTCTCCTAAATCAATCATAAGGTGTAAATACTTTTGCTTCAGACAATTTTTTTCTTTTTTATGATGTGCTGGCCATGGCAGTCTGATAGACAGATGAGATATATATATATATATAGATTTTTAACCTGCCATTTCATTTTTAATCAATCTTCAAAAAAAAAAAATTATATCAAAGAAAAATTGATTTCAAATTGATATCTTGCAGAATTTTTAAAGCTTGTCTTTTCCTCAGTTTCAATATTTAAAACTCTAATCTGATTGACTTTTCCAAGCTCTTTTATATTTTTATTTTCAGTTAGACTGACCATATGTTTTCCTTTACCTGCTTGTAACAAACAATATAAGAAACTTGCACCTACATGATTTTCTGGTGTTTTCCTTTAACTGTTGATTAACAAAAAAAATAAATTCACACTAACATGATTTCTGGAAAGCTTAATTTGTTTTTTTTTTATTTTTAAGGAAAATTATCTTAAATGTTTTCTTTTTCCTTTTTTTTCATCCTATTGACAAATTTCACACTACTATGAAATCTCCTCTTTTTCTTTGATGTGGAGATTTCAGCTAAACTTCTGAGTTTTAAGAAATACAGATACAAACAAAAAGTTTTTTATAGCAACAACCTTTGAGCAAAAAAAATAATTTAACAGAATTGTCTTTTTTTTCCAATATGTGTAAATGTAGATTTATTTATGCAATATACACACACACATTCTATCATCCAAATCATTTATAAAAACTGGCCTATTAAAATAATCTGAATGCTTCTTAGAAACTATACTTTTAATATTTAAAATTAAATCCTTATAACTTTTAAACCCAAATTATAATCATAGCAAACAAAACAGAAATAGAGAATAAAATAGCAAAATCAATCTAGCAAGTGTAGATTAGTTTTGAAGAAAGTTAATATTTGAAATATAAAAATGACAAACTAAATACCTTGTCTATAGACAAATTCCTATATGGGTTATAACCTTACTTTTAAAAAGAACTATTGAGTAATTAAGATATGTATTACTCTTTTAAGTTTTGTCAACACAAACAAATACAGACCATACCTGTTTTCCCCACTCTCTTTCTGTCTTAGGCTTTATAGAACTTGACCCTGTAGGGTTTAACTTGGGTGCCCTACAGCTTCCTTTAATATATAAATGTGTGATGATGATTTTTGATTCTAAAATTCCTTTCATGCACATGTCTACAATTTTAGCTACTGGCTAAATTGAAATGGGCACTATATATATAATCAGTACCCAGATTATATTAAGATAGCAAATCTTCAAACTTTAGTGAAACAAGCTTCAATCTTCTCTATCCTCCAATTCTTCAGCCAACCATAACATTGGAAATCTAAAGATGGAATGTTGTTCAAAGCCCTTGATGATGCCAATGTTATTGTCATAATCATGTTGACTTTAAGTCATTCTGACCCATCACATATAGGACTTTAATATGTCCATTTAAATTTACAGAAGAGGGATGAGCAGGATATGGGATGAATATGTAATATTTAAATACATATATATTGTGTATATTAAACTTATTGTAATTAGAAAGGATTTGAACTCAGACTTTCAAGTTCCCTATAACTATCCATTGCACATTACCATATACATTTGAAAAAATAAATGATCTTCAATATATATATTTCATATTGAACCATCACTCATCAGTTGGTACAAATCACCATCTCCCACACATATATACAATCAGTGCTCAGTTTGTATTAAGATAACAAGTCTTCAAACTTTAATGGGCAAGCTTTAATCTTCTCTATCCTTCAACTCTTCAGCTATTCATATCATTGAAAATCTGAAGATGCAATGCAAAGCTTTTGTTGATGTCAATATTATTGTCATACCCATGTTGATTTTAAGTCACTCTGACTTCTCACATATAGGACCTTAATATGTCCATTTAAATATAAAGATGAGGGATGAACATATGTAATATTTAAATAATGTATACTACCTATACTAAACTTAATGTAATTAAAAAGGACTTGAACACAGACTTTCAAGCTCCCTATAGTTATTCATAAAGTGAATTATTTGTATTAGATGAAGTGGATAGCTATAGAGAACTTGAAAGTCTGAGTTCAAGTCCCTTATAATTACATTAAGTTTAATATAGACAATATACATGTATTTAAATATTATAATATATAGGGTATATGAGCACAAACTTTCACACGACCCACCACTCTCCACACTATCTCATAACACTGATACACTTGAACACATATATGTTGAAAAGATAAATAATCACCAACACACATATTTCATGTTAAACCAGCAATCATCAGTTGGTTCAGATTACCATCTCCACACATATATGCTATAAGTGCTCAGATATATATTAAGATAGCCAATTCTCATACTTTAATGGACAGGTTTCAATCTACTCCACCCTCCAACTCTTCAACCATCCATCCAATTGAAAATCTGATGATGCAACACTCAAAGGCCACCATATAATACTGTACATATTTAAGGTTAATAATGCAATGTAAAAAAGATATGTTTATTTTATGGGAAGAAAAAGATCATGAAAAATGAGTGATTGATAATATAAGAACAAAAAAAAAAAAAAGTATCAGTCAATACTTGGAAACAGTTATAAAAATTATTCTTTACATATAAAATGTGATAAACAGAGTAGCTAAAATTCAAAAAAACATTAATTACAAAAACTATTTGCCAAGTGCTTTACCAGAATCATGGTGACATATTGGAAATGAATGGTTAATATTCCAGTGCATGCTCAGTAGAACACTAGTGTTATGCTGATTGATAACATTTTTAGACTTCACAATAAACATCTCTTTCAACTTCCTCTTTCTATTGTTTGATTTATTACACACAGTACTGATATTTTGAGGATAAAACTTATGTCCACAACTACTTCCACTGAGCATGCACTGAAATATTAACTGTTCAGTTCCAGCATGTCATCATGATTGGCAAATAGGTTTTGTGATTAATGTTTTTTGAATTTTAGCTACTCTGTTTATCACACTTTATACATGAAGAATAATTTTCATTATCTGAAACAGTTATAATAAAAATAGTGAAATAAGAGACAAGAATGCTAATATAAAAATTGCTTTTATAAATATGCAAGAAGGTAGAGATTGGAATAAATGAGAAGAATTTAAGGTTTTCATAGGAGAAAAGTTAAATTTATTAGCAGTAGTAAAAATATTATTTAAAAGATGCAAAATATTTTATCTTTAAAATGTGAATTGGATAAATAGATGATAAAAAAGATGAGATAAGAATGATTATTAACAAGAATTTTTGGAATAAAATATAAATAATGAATAAGTAATTGAATATCTCCCACTGAGTTATGTGAAATTTTAACAATTACAAAAAGTTACAATGATACCTATATATCTTTAGCTCTGTTGTTCTATAAGCTTAGTTTTTTCATATAGTTTTAAACTATAGAGTAAATTTTGTCTACTATTTTAATTTATATGCAGACTAAATAATCTAAAATCATCATTGAAATGTTCAGAGACTCAAGACTGAGTCTTAGTTTTAATAACTTCTAAATATCAAATGAAAAATCAGTTTAATAATTGTAATGCCCAACTATAAATAACTGAAATAAAAGTAACTGTAGTTCCCATTGAATTATTTAAAACCCCAACAACTTCTATTTCAATTACTTATATTTAATGTTATGATTATTTATCATTACATTTATTAAACTGACTTCAGTTTTGATTCTCTGAATATTTCAATAATAATTTTAGATTATTTAGTCTGCACATAAATTAAAATTCACCCTAGAGTTTAAAATTATATCAAACAACTATGCACAAAATTAATAAAAAAAGATTGGTACCATTCTATCTTTTCATAGTTGTTGGCATTTTACATAACTCAGTGGGAAAGCTACATTCCCATTTAAATTGCTTATATTTAAAATTATGCTAATTTATTATTATAAATAATGTATATAAATTAAATTAAAACTGAGCAAAATAAATAAATGTGATATTAAATTACAGGAAATAAAGAGGCTCTGAAAAATAGATATAGAATGATCATAAAATAGTGAATGCAACTATAAACAATTATATTGATGAATTTGATGGAATGAAAAATATGAATAAAGCATTATTGAAAAGAATATACGGGAAAAGTGAAATAACAGTTAAAAATCTGAATAAATTATGTAATGATGATTGTACATGATCAAGACAGAATAGTAAAAATGATCTCGAAAAAAATAAAAAAAAGTATATTAGTGTAGATAAATAGAAAACTTAGATATAAAATTTTATAGAAAAATTAATAATATAGACAAGGCAAATTTAATAAAATATTGGGGGGGGGGGTATGAAAGATAATGAATTTAAAACTTGTGTAAAAATGTGTTGATATGATCATTGCAAATGAATGCACATTTAAAACTAATAGGATTAAGATAAATCGATTAAAAATTCTTTAGAAAATGTAAAAAAAAAAGTCAATAAGTATAAAGAGACTGTTAAAAGCAAGTAAAAAAAAACAAGCAATTAAAGCTAGATGAAAAACTGAGTGACCAAATGTATTTCAAATGATAATTTTATAAATATAATACATGGATGTAGAATTTGTGAAAGTTAAATGTAAAATCCCATTGAAATAGGGTTAGCCATTATCATTTTTATTATTTATTTTCTTTCTAAAAGAAATGAAAGTTTGGTTAAAAAAATTGGAAATTAGGGGTGGGATAGCGAGGACCAAAGAAATATATAATATGGCAGCTCTTATTTTTCTGAGTGAGTGATGTAGCATTTTTACAAATAGTATAAAAGATAAGAAACTATTATTAAAAAATCATGCAGACATAGTATTAAATATAAAAATTAAATCCATTTAAAAAATAAAATGGAGAAATTTAGATTCTTTGTTAAATAAGCAAATGAATTATAAAGGCAGTATTTAAAAGATAATGATAAAACAAGAAATAAAAAAAATAGAATAGGATTGATTTAAAATTTGCATGTTTTTTTATAAAACAAATATAAAATATGTAGAATAATTTGGGAAAGAAGAGATAATACTTTTTTAATATTTGGAAATGAGGCAGTTTGTATTCATAGGAGGTTCAGAAAATTTTAGATAGAATTCAAAAAGAAGTTGATAAATAAGCATTAAATAATTAATTGTAAATAGCAAATTCAAGGACTATTGGAATAAACTTTTTTTTCCAAAGAGAGAAATTAAAGGCAAATTTAAAATTTCTGAATAACAATAGATTATCTAAAATATTATTTAATTAAATTATATAGAGAAACTAACAAACCTGTTGGGAGGAGGAGGGGGTTTGCAATATATAAAATTAAAAGATAGAGAATTATTTCTATTTGTTTGTATAAAAATGAGATAAATTAGAAAACATATTATTGATACATAATTATAAGAAATAAGGAAAGAGAATGGATAAATTTGTTTAAAAAAAAGAGCTATAAAAAACATGTACAAATTCAAAATCATTTGGAATTATGCAAGAAAAAAAAAGATATAAAAAAGATATATGATAATGCTACAAGAACTTATTTTATGTGATGCAAATCAGATATTTTAGATAGGATGAAAGAAGATGAAAATGGAGTAAATTGGACTGTAAACGTGATTTGTATAGCTATAGAAGAAAAAATATGGTTGTCGTCAAGGAGCCCTATATCCCACTGCATGGTGCTGTTTTCACGCTAAAACATATAAAAATGCTGTTTCCGCGGCCGACACCTTCGAGCCTGCATTTTCTACAATACAACTTTTTTGTTGTGCTACAGATAGCAGGCCACTATGTCGCATCACAGTACAGCATTTATGTTTTACGCAGCAAATACATTTTCCAAATTCGCACAGTTTATAAAATGGTTACAGCTTGGGGAGAGGGTGTGTTTTTTTGAATTGGATGGAAATGTTATTTTTTATTTATTTTAAAGTATTGAAATGTTCAGATTTTGTAAAGTAATAATTAACAGACTTTTTACACCATAGTGTATTGAAGTTTTAAGTAGTAAATGTTGATGAGATATATGTATAAAGTTATTTGGAATTAGGTAACGAGTCAAGTAACGTACTGTTCATAACATTCCATGAGACAAAGAAATTGTAACGTGTGTATATTTTTAAAATAAAAAAGAGCGTTAACACAAAAATATCCTGTAAGAAAAGTAGAATTGTACACGGTTTTTCTAAATGTCATAAAAAGCATATATTAAACATTTTATTATATATATTTGTTATTGTTTAAAAAAGTTTTAGTTTCTTTCTTTTCTCTGACTACTGTTATACTTTGTTGAATATAGTTTACGTTTATAGTTATCATTTATTTTATAGATGTTAGTAAAAAAAAATATTTACAAAAATACGATTTTGATATTTTTTATTTTAACATTACAAACAACAGAAAAATAACCCTAAAACTAACCCTAAAATTAACCCTAATCATAACCCTAAAACTAACCCTAAACCTAACCCTAATCCTAAAACTAACCCTAAAACTAACCCTAATCCTAACCCTAAAACTAACCCTAAATGTAAGCGTAACAAGTTTTACTTTTAGTTATCATTCTATTTGAAATAAAAACTAGCGGTAAACAACAACAACAAAAAAGCCTTAATCCCAGTAAAAAAAATCTCCGATAGAAACTTGATTTTTTGTAATAAAAAGCAAACTAAAAAAGACAAATCAAATTGTAATTTGTTTATTTTATTTTACATTTATTATTATCATTTAATTTGTATACGTTAATAAAAAATAATATTTAAAATTAAGTAATATTTAAAAAAGACGATTTTCTTTTGTTTTTATTTTCGCATTACAAAAAACACATCAAAATGATTATAATTAACAGTCCGGGAATGATCATATTTTATAGTTTAAGCATGAAAACTGCGCCATCAAGTGGGATATAGTAGCTATTCGATGACAACCAAAAATATATTTAATTTTGAGATAAGATGTTGAAAGAAAATAAAAATAAATTGTATGAAGAGTGAGAAAATAAAATATAATAAATGAGAATGTAAAAGTTTTTCTATTTAGATTTTTATGATAAGAATGGTAAATAAGACAATAGGATATTGGCGTTAATGTAGTAGTTTTTTTAAAAATAGAATAAGAGAGAAAAAAAGAATTGACTCAGTGTTGGAAGAATGATTTCATAATAAAAATTAAGATGAGTTTATTATGATATATAATAATTTCATAAGGAATTAATATTTAACATGGCTAAAAGAAAACTTTCTGTCTTAATTTTTAAAAAAATAATTTTACACTATATCATAATTGCTGATAAACTAGGTTCTACAGAGTTTTGTTTTTTAAGGGAAAAAAAAGCAATCTATAAAAAAATTTTGATGTATAATTAATTACATTATCTATTTTATTTTGAGAAAAAGAAAAACAACCATTAATGGTAACAGTACTGTATTTTATTATAACTTTTTAATAAGTTGATTGTCCAAAAATGTATTTAATATATTGCAAATACATTTTTAATATTACATATAGATGATTTCATCTCATAGATTAAATCTTTTCTACAAAAAGAAGCAATATTATATTTCGTATCTTATTGATGCTGTTTTTTAAATATCATATTTGAGGAAGGAATCATTTTTTCATTACACAACTCAAAAAATAAACCTTTTTTTTTAAAAAAACAAACAAAGTGTAAATATATAAATAAAAATATACATTTATATCCCAAATTTATAAAATTTCATATTTATTAATTTACATGTGTAATTGAAATGTAAATAGAAATTTGTGGGTTATGCATTTATAAACATTTACAACTGATAATATCAAAATTGTGTTATCATTATTCTTATTATTATCACATAAAGTTCATAAATAGTTAAAAATAGTTATAAAAGTAAATCAAGATAAAACTAAGAAAGATATTTATTTTTCAACACAATCTTCATCAACACTGATGAATTTGTTCCAACATATTAACAGTTTTTTTTTTTTTTTTAAAAATTGTCTCAACCAGATTCAGCTTCATATATAACTATTGAGCAAGTTTGATAAAATTTCTGTATCAATCTTATAAATAATCAGACATAAACATTCTCACTATAAATAGTTTATTATAAATATGCTTAGCAAAATTTGTTTGCCTACAAAAATCATAATAGCCGAATGTTCTTGATAATACACTCTTTATACTCACTATTATAATAACTAAAACCCAAACACTGAGCATGTGTCTGCTTATTTCTTACTTTAATTGTATTACAGCTGTTCTATTTTCATTTGTAACATATTTACTGACTTTTTATTTTATATATGTATATTTTAAAACTGTATGTACTTTTAAATTATATTTATTTTATTACAAGTTGATATATTCAATTTAATATAAAATTAAGGTTAAAAGATCATGGCATTGAGTGCTTTAATGTTCTAATGGACTCTTATATATTTAAATTTCATGATGATGTTAATAGTTGATCATAGTTTTGTCAACAGCAAAACATTATTTCAAACTGCATGAGAAAAAGTAATTATAAATTACTTCTATATATTATGTTAAAAATGTATAAATGGATAGAATATCATTTACTTAATCACCAAGAATCATATTAATACTATTGTTAAAATTTTTAATAACTTTGAAAGAAAAATATGAAAATGAAGATTAATTACAAATAAATTATTAGAAAATGTTTTATTATAAAGGAGAATAACAAAGATATGATAAAGTACTATGTAGTAAACAATAGTAAGTGTTAATCTTGTAAGAGTAAGAATTTAATTTTGTTTATTATGTTATAACAGTGTGAACTACAGTATGAAGATACATTTTATAAATTTTAAACATTGAAATATTTAAATGATCATTAAAATTCAAATGGTTCTAATATATAAAAACTTACAGAAAATAAATAATATAAAGTGATACCAATCCAAATACAGATTATATTTGTTTAAATAATTTGAAAACATATAAATAGAAGTTTTTATGCCTGACATGAATTGCTACTTTATTGTAAAGTTTCTTTAACATTTTATTTAAAAAAATGTAATGGTATCGTTGGAAGTAGAAAGGGATATTAAGACTTTTCATAGTGATTCAGTAAGCAAATAATTGTAGATTATATATTAAGCACTCATTTTTAAAAATATAAATAAAATAACTGTCAAAAAAAAAAAAAAAAAACAACAACTAAAAGTTAAAAAATGCTAAACACATGTATCTTTTGAATTCTTTTAAACTAAATTAAGAAAAAAATGGATATTTTATTTATTTTGTTGAAAATTTTATATTAATAATAACTACATTAAACACAGGATGATAGCAAAACATTTTTTTTTGTTAAAAAGTTCAATAATAACAAATATACATTTTAAATTAAATATATACATTAATTTTTAAGATATGAAAAGATAAAATAAGCAGAAAGCAAAATTAAATATTATATTTTAAAAAAGAATGAAATAAATTGGTAAAAAAAACCAACATGTTTTCAAAATCTAAATAAATCAAATAAACTTGATATTTCATATCCCTTTTTTACATTTAAAAAGTAGGTGTGTTTAATATTTGGATGTTAGTTTAGTTAAAAATTCAGTTACTAGACAATAATGATAACATTTAAAAAACAAAACTTTTTTTTTATCATTTTATATTTTAATCATTGCTCAAATGATTAAAATGATAGTATAATTAAAATTAAATCAAAATTCTGCGGATTTTGCTTTATTATAGTCTAAAATTTAATTGTAGCCCTGATAATATAAGGCAATTATGTGTAGGTTTTACTTAATCACGAATGCATGATATTCAGTATTTATTAAACTTTACAATATAGCCTTGAATATTGTGATATTAGAATGAGCTGTAATATCTATTAAATACAACATTATTTGAAGAAACATGAAAACTACTAAATACAACTTTAATGCAATTTCAATATAAGCGCTTTGCAATAGTTATATATATATATATTTAAAAACTCATTGTATTTTTTTTTTTTTAAACAATAATAAACAAAAATACAAAATTATACATTTAAATGCTCATGTTCCAAAACGCATTTAACTAAACACTATTAGATTTTCTGTTCCTAGCTGAATTTATTTGTTAATGAACCAGGCCTTCTTAATTTTAAATTTTTTCATCATTGTATTCCAGGACAACTGTAGTTCTTTATGAGGATTAAAAACTTGACCAAATATTTTTTTATGTTCTCAGAATACTGATGACATTGTAGATTCTATTTTAGTTCTAATATGTATATATCCTGTTTTAATTTGGCATATACAAATAATGACAATTAATCATTAATAAAAAACCGAGAATTTAAGATACTTATACACAACAAATTAATCTAAATTGCTGATTAAAAAAATGAATGCAAAATGTTAAAAATAAAAGTTTAATTAAATAAATCTTCATAAATAAATAACACAGTTATAAATAAATAAATAAAAAGAAGTTACTATTCACTACTATATTTAAAAATGTGAATCTGAATTACCATCTATACATATATATATATGTTTGGTATATATTTTAGCATTAAGATTTCCGTAAAACTAAAAATTATTTTAAAATGAAAATGAAACAGGCTGCTAGATATGCTTGCAGAAAGTTAAAGTAGCTAATTTATGTTAATGATAAAGTGATTATCAAAAAATTTAAAGTATTAGAAATTTTAAATACGGGAAGCTGTATATTGTTTGCTGTTGAATAATAAGAGTTTATCCTCAGCCACTATCATAGACATAACCTCTACAGATATAGGAACCATTGAAGATGATGAATCCCCTCCCCTAGAAGGAATACAACCCAACAAATCTATTAAACCCAAGAATAGTAGGAAATTAAGATCAGAACTTGAAGGAGGTTATTCTCATATTGGGAGTAGACCATTAGAAAATTTATCACCAAACCTAACTGAATCAGACAACTCGGATGCCACTGATCATGCAGAAAAGGAAAGAAGGAAATTCCAGTCTAGTAAAGATCCAATACCAAAAGAAATCAACAACAGTCAAACCAACCCGAAGCCTATAGCATCTACAAATAGGTCCATGAAACCTAAAGCGGAGCTTCACTCAACTGTCCCTGTTAAGATTACAAAAATACCTATGAAAGATATTATTTCGAAGGACTTAGACTTACCTTAGAACATTACCAAAAAGATTTTACAAGGAAACTATGCAACTTCTTTTTTGTTTCTCTTTTGCTTTGTTAAAAAACTTTCATCTAATTATTACCCAAAAATGCAAATCTTAGATACAATAAAGTTTTTTTAACCTTTTAAAAAAAATCTGTAATTTTTATTTTAATAATAATACAAATTGATATGTATTGAATATTCAGTTAAAATATTTAGATATACATTTGCATAAGTTCTTTGCATAAATGAATGAAAAATTTTAAAAATATTAAAATCACTTGATGTGTGTGTTTGTGCCGCGGTCCTTGGATAGATTCTACTTCTGACATTTTTGATCATTTTTAAAATTTTAATATGTTTATTAACAACTATAAACATATTTTCAATATAATGTTTCATTTTAGTACCTATTTTAATTCGGCACCATATATTCCCCCCCCCCCCCAAGCACTCTTCTATAAAGGCATCAGTAAAATAAAAGTTCTGACAAAAAAAAATAAACAACAAAAATATTCAAATTTTATAGTTAATAAAAACCAGAGGAAAAAATTGTGATATATGTAATTTAATAAGCTCACATAACTAATAAAATTGCTCAGATGTAATATAATTATATATTTTTGGGATAGGAGTTTAAGAATATATGTGTGTGTGAATCTTAATTTTATTTTTTTAGTGCATTATATTTTTATTATCAAATAAAAATACAGAATAAATTATCTATATTAATTTGAAAATATAAAGAACAACAGTGATATTACATTAATTAAAATTTTTAATAAGGTGCATAACTCCTCCTTGAGTGATCAATTATTCATGAAAGGCTGATAGTCCTAATTGTGTAAAGTATGTATATATCTGGAATTTATAAACCAGCTTATATTCTTAGGTAATGTTTAATACCATAGTTGTGTCATTAAAATGGTAATAGATTAAAGAAAATGGATATATTTCAATTATTTTGATTTTTATGAATTTGTTTTTTTAAAAGCCAGTCAAAAATATTAAGACAAATTGGTAGTAGTATCATCGACCGTACACATCACTTGATGGTGCTGTTGCTAATAAAAAACAATGAAATATGACATTATCTGCCGTGAACTTTTTAAGAACTAATTGACTGTTAATGTGTTTTTTTAAATAACATTAAAAGTAGTCAAGTATTGGTGGCCTTGTGGTTAGCATAGCGCTTCCTGGTCAACATTTTGATACATGAACAAAAAAATGTTAAAAAAGTAAATGTCTTTTTTTTTTTAATAATGAAAAATAGGGCGGCATTTTTACAAAAGTTAATGTAGGATCTTTTTTAAATTTTATTAAATCTATGTTATTCTTCTAATAGTTTAAACAAGATTAAAAAAAAACAACGACACTTGATTAACAAACTAATCAAACTGAATTAAATTAAATTCCATTAAATGAAATGTCAGCATGTAGCACTGGAATGTGCAGAAAGGGGGTACCAATGACCATTCAAAAGATGCATTACTTGATTAACAAACTAATCAACCCCAATTTAATTAAATTGTTTCATGAAGATATCACGACTGCCATGACTATTTAAGAAGTCGCACTTATAATAAAACTTTTCCTAATTTTAAACTCTTCCAAACTCACTTCACAACCACTACGATGGTTTGAAATTTTTTGAACCTCATATTACATCATTTGAATGTAATATAATAATTTATTAAATAACATTTCAAATGTTATGTTGACTTCAAATAACACACACCCTCAAATTATACAATAGCGCAGCCTCAATAGCGATCATTTGTAGAGTAAGAACAGGGCGCTCTGTATAAAAATCATTATGACTAAGCATCATACTATAAAATGTTAGTACTAATTATATTTTTTATTAGTTAGTCAATTGATTATCAATAGTTGTTATTGCCTTAAAGAAACAATATTCTAGCATTTTATATTTAAATCTATATCATATAATAATAAACTTTATTGTTATTAGGATTTCATTATAAACTAATGAGGTGTTTTATAATTAAGCTACATTTTTTTGGAAGTATTGTATATTATATGTAAAATATAGCAACTGATTATCTTTCTGCTCCAACAGGGATGTTGGGATTGTATATTTTATGCAAATACATTTAATTACACATTCAACAATTATGGTTTCAATTTGATCAAATAATTTTTTATATATTGACATTTAAATTTATATAAATTTTAAAAGTAAATATGATTTTTTAACATTTAAAATTATTCATTTAATTTTTATGTAAAATAAGACATTTTATTTTTAAAATAATTTGACTCTGTGAGTTGCATAATGTAATGAAAAAAATGATTCCCTCCTAAGGTTGTCAGAAAGGTTTGTCTTTAACTCTTCTGGGTGGTGGTAACTCATTGGTAAGATAATCTACATGTACAAATGCAAATCCTACATTTGTAAAAGTTTCCAGTTTTTTTTGTAGAGATTCACCTACATCATGAGCTACTCTTAATGCAGTTTCTTTTGGAAGTACAATATCAACCTCTACCAAAAATCTAGTTCCAAAATAACATGCATGAACGTTGTTGATTTGGACAATTCTTGGATCATGGTGCAAACAAACCCATACAATCTGATTTAAAAATTCTGGTCTTGCTGCACGACCTTCCAAAAAGTATATATTTTCTGAAAAAGAATATGTATATATTAAGTATATGTATAGCAAATATAAAAATAAATAAATACACAATGATGAATACAATATAGATTATTAGAAACATATCACAGAAATTTATTGTGTTAATGTACATTATTATAAAAGCAGTTCAAATAAATTAATATTATATGTATAAGTGTGTATATATTGTGACCATTTATTTTGTTTAAAAAATAAAGGTACAATCTATTATCTAAATTATTTTTTTGCTATTATAATTCTAAAAGGTTAGCTGATATTATCTCTGTTAACTTAATTGAGTAACTTTTAATGCTCCATTTTATGTATTTAAAGCTATATAGTTGCATTTTTATTTGTTTAAGAAAATGTCAATACCAACGTTGCTATCTTCTCAAATACTGATTTTGAGAAGTTAAGCCTACCTAACTTTCATAAATTTATCTGGTGTCAAACTCCTATTAAAAAAAAAAAAAACAGTTTTTTTTGTTTGTACTATTCAAATTTTAATTTCAAATGCATTAATTAACAAATAATTGTATTTTTTTTAAAAAAAAAAAAACAACAATAAACACTTAAAATTACTTTTGTCTGTATTTATTTAAATTATATGTAAATCATTTCTGGTGCAAATAGTCTATTCCTTTGAATAACATGTGATTTCAATTAGGACAATTAAAAGAAGGGAGGTTATTACATTTTTTTTTTTCACGTTTTTTTTTTTTTTTTTTTTTATATGACACATGAGAAAAAAAAATTGTAATAACTCCCCTTCTTTTAATTGTCCTAATTGGAATCATATGTTATTCAAAGAATATAAAGGGGGCAGTTTTGAAAGCATAATGTCATTGGTCACACTAATATTATGTTGCTTTCTAAATTCTACAGTCAAGTCGATTGAGTTTTAATTGTTTTGGAGAGCAAGACAATATGTTAAAAGGAAACTCATCTAAGTGATCAATCTCTTCTCAAGTTGTGCTATTTTATTTTAATCTCCCTAAATTTATACAAATGGAAAAAAAGAAAAAGCAACTTTCCTGTGGAGCCAGGAGCTGAAACTTTGAAGATGCAGTTCAAGATATATGTCATATTATCTTGCAAACTTTTTCAGTTCTATTTAGTCTTATAATATTTTATCTGAAATTGGAAACTTATTGCACTATATTGATTTCACTTGATTAACATATAGCCAAGATGTTGATAGCTTATTATAAAATATAATTAAGAATTCATATTTATTATATCTTATTTTATATCTGTATTCAAATATATGTTTGACTGTATAGTACCTTATTTAAAAAAATAATTACACTTGAATATACATATTAGTTTATAATAAACTTGTTATATTTATATACCCACTCTGATATATATTTGCAACTTATTTAATATAATTCATTTATATTACACATTTATAACTTACCTATCATGATTATAGTCTGCCTATATAAAGTATAACTTTTGTTTGAATGCAACTTTAGTATTGAAGCGATATGTTTTGATCCTTTACCATTTCACCTCAAGTTTTGATTATTAACCCTATATGTTATGGGTTTAAACCCAAGTAAAATAACTAAATAAGAGCACTCATGGCCATGTGCATCACATTATATATGTTCATAAGAACCGAAGCTGTTAATATCAATTTTGTTTGCCATTATAAAATGTTTACATTATAGATTTAATTAAATAAAGTTAATTTATTAATTTCCTTTGCTATAAATTTGTATGTAGATGTATAATCCACCCTATATAGTGATACATATATAGAATGGCTTGATTTAGCTTTGTTAAAAGTTTTAGCATTTGTCAATTAAAAGTAAAATAGTTGTAAATAAATTTGCATTAAAGCCATCATATCTGTGGGAAAATCAGTTTAAATTTAGCAAATTTTGTACATTAATTTGTTTACAACAAAACTATTATATAAGTAAAGTCACTGAATTGGCACTATTGAGATTCGGGGTGGGGGGGCATTTTAAACAGCTTGAAAAATTGAACAAAAGTTTAAAATCAATTTTTAAAATCTGGAATTTTGATGTAACTTCTAATGGGTTCTTAGGTGAAATAAATTCTCAACAAGTAAGTGCTTGCAAAACACACACCAATATTTGTAAAAGAGATTACCACCAGAATCCACACCGCTTGAAATTTTAATATGTCTGGATAAGGAAGGCTGAATTTTACTGCTTTGCCATGGAAGAACAGTGAGTTTTTACTGCCATCTGAAGCATCTAACAACTGGAGGACAGCAGAGATAAAATTCTCCAGCAACAGCCTACTATCAGAAAAAAAAGATGCTGTAAACCTGCTTAGAAAAGATTGCCATCATGCCTAAAGTTCAAGTGCCTACATCCCCAGCTGAAATGAAGAATCAATAATATAAATCCAGAACCACAAAGCTCTATATCAATTAGTATTTGAATTTTCAAAACTTGTAATTTAAAAGCTAGCTAAATGTAACTTAAAAAAACCTTTGAACTTCAAATTAATGTTAACTTTAAACTATATCTAAATTAATTGACCTTTAATTCTGTAACTTGCCTACCTACACTTATAATTCTATTCTATTTAAATCAAATTAATGTCTTGCATAATTCTTATTATCAATCACTGTAGTTGTGCTTATACTTTCCTCTATATTTAATTTTTAAAATGTATTTTATATATTTATTATATCCCAAAGCTTCCAAACAGCGAGCTTTAATTTCAGTAAAACCTAGTGGAGATATAATTTAAAATATCTTTATATAATTATTTTTCTTAATGTCACAAATTATGTGTGCTGTTTTGAAATCCTATATTCATAATAATGGCGAGCCACCCTACACTCATTATTATTAATTATTTGTTTGCTATATAAATGTATAATGTGGTTTGCTTTTAAATTTGATTTATGATTTTAATTAATGTTATATGATAATATAAATCATGCTATCACACTTATGACGTAAAGCTGTAACAACAAATAGAAAAATAAATTAAATGGCTGAGAGCTTTCAGCCATTTAATTTATTTTTCTTAAGTGTGATAACACGATTTATATTATCATATTTAGACAAACGTAAAGTATAAATCTACAAGTTATTAATTAATGTTATAATAAGTAATAGACTAGGTTTAAGGACAGTTAGAAAATATATTTATTTGTTAAACTATTTAATAGACCATTTCAAATATACTTTTCTCTCCTTAACTGATTATTAAGATGTAGATTGAAGCATGTTAACAAGATCAATGATATAGTTATTCCCTTAAGTAGCTTATGTATAATGCTAGTTAAGAATTGGCTTCTATTAGCAAAACTGATAAAGGCTATTATTAAATCACATTTAATTATAAATTTTTATTAAATGCACATTATTATATTAAGTAATATTTACTAAGGCTGTAACCTTTAGAAATAAGTGTCTGAAAAATTTGAAGGTAGGGACCTCTACAGGTCTTAGCCACAATATTATGCTAGGAAGGAAAGAGGGAAATCCTTCTTTACTTCAACCTACTTTTATATATGAATAGGTGAAGCTGAAGTGGTTACTATAAGATCTTTCCATTGACTCATTGTAAATCGTAAGCTTTCGTGAGTATTAATGTATAATAAGAATTGTGGACTTAATTAGTGAAGTATTGAATAGCTTCACACTCTTAGATCTAACCACTTCAGCTTCACCTATTCATATATAAAAGTAAGTTGAAGTAAAGAAGGGTTTCCCTCGTTTCTTCCTAGCGAAAGCTTGTGGCTAAGACCTGTAGAGGTCCCTATCTTCGAATTTTTCAGACGCTTATTCCTAAAGGTTACAGCTTTAGTAAATATTAAATCACCTTTAATTTTAAGTATATTATATTCTTATTGCATTGCAGATTTGCTTTTATTAAATACATATAATTAATGTTTTGCTGCATCTTTTAAAATAGGACCTCGTTTTAGGCCATCCCATTCCACTATTTTGGGTACATGCATCAAGATTGTTCCTGAAGTTTAATATCAGGACAGTGAGTAAGCCACCCCACTCTCAAACTCTAAATGTTTGCATCATAAGCAGCAAGATGCTCAGTCCCAAGGTAACAACATTGGTCGCAAGAACCCTTGAAGAATAATCCATCCACAGAGCAGCTTTATTATTAATATTTTTCAGTACTATAGCACATGCTGGCAATCTAAAGCAGCCAATTTTACCTCCTTATGAGTTATTATTCAGCATTAGTCTGAAATTATATCTTGATTCTTAGATTCAATCTACCTCAGTGAGCTTGTTTATGTGCTCACTTCTTACATAGATATATATATATATATATATATATAATATAATGTTATAATAAATGGTCTATCAAGAGCTGGTGACATTACTTATGAAATAGCAACCACAACCTTAAAGATAGGATTTGGCATTTCCATTATAGACATAATCTAAGTGATCGTATATACACACACACATGTTAATTTAATATGTAAAGATAAGAGTGATATGATAATTGTCTCATCCATGGTGATACCTGCATGCATTTGCCACACCTTTTAAATTATATTTTGTCTTGTTTATCTTGTTTTACTAATTAATAAATATATATTTAAATTACATTGGTTTCACATGTATTTTTCGTAGTCTAATTTTAATCCAATTCAATCTTAGTTATTATATTATATGTGAGTGATTTATGCATTAATGTTAAATTATAAATATTACCTCCATCATCATACCATCCATCTATTATAACTCTGTAGTCAGTTTATGTTGAATCAACCCCTGAGTGTCACATTTTTCCCTGCCCAATACCAGCTGCGAAGAAATGGAGACTGATTATAACCTCAGATATGTTATTAGTAAAGTGTTAAGTCATGGAGTACTGGTAAAGAAGTTGAAGCTTGATCAGATTTGGAACTTCACCACCCCACTCTGGCCAGCTTTGGACTATTTGCCTGGATTCTGGATTCTGTTGCGCGAATGTACAAATCTGTTCGTTACAGTAAATGTTTCATTATGAGATATCTCCAATTTGTTTTTTAGTTTAAAGTATCACTTTAATCTTTCCAAAATTGTAACCGGCTGATAAAAGGCTCCTTTAATTATAAAGTCAACATGATTTTATATATATATTTAAAAAATCACTATCCTGCTGTATTATTTTATCACATGCAAACTCATTATTATGGAAAATCTCCAATCTCCTAGTGAGGATACATATGTGATCATTTGGAATCGTTCTTGAAATCTGCTCTTAAATAAGTAATGAGATAAATTCTTTCAAAATAAACTTTATTTACACTATAAATGGAATACAGAAGGTTATACAGAAATAGAAATATTAATCGAGTATAGTGCAAATAGTTAGTCCAGATATACAAAGCATAGATGAGTTGCATGTATAATTTACAAGGAATTGAAACATTACTCTAAATAAAAAATGGTTAACAAGATTAACCAAAATGGCAATACATAAAAATAACTTGTCAATACTGTAGTGGCTCTTCAAATAAAGCCTACAAAATAACAATTTAATATATATGGTTTATCTAGAGTTACAAAGGCTAGACAAACCAGACTATAACATGTGCAACTTAAAGAATGAATGCATATTATACTGAATGTATAATGACTAACAAATTTAAACAGCATAGCATTATCTTATACATAACTAGTAAAAACTATATCCGGAGGGTTTGTATTGTGAGAAATGAGAGATGCAACTTAAAGAATGAATGCATATTATACTGAATGTATAATGACTAACAAATTTAAACAGCATAGCATTATCTTATACATAACTAGTAAAAACTATATCTGGAGGGTTTGTATTGTGAGAAATGAGATAAATGGTCATTAAAAAGATTAAATGTCCAATTAGAAAAAATCATTTTGTTCAGAAGAAAAAAAAAGACTATTTAAGATTTTAATCTTTTATATTTTACTATTGTAATGTTTCCCCCCCCCCCCCCCCCCCCCCCCCCCCCCACCCCCCCCCCCCCCCCCCCCCCACCCCCCCCCCCCCCCCCCCCCCCCACCCCCCCCACCCCCCCCCCCCCCCCCCCGGGCATTCATATTGTATGTTTGAAATATTATGTGCATTTAATATTTGTCAATTTTATTTTATTCTTTAAAACTGAAATAAACTGAGATACTGAAAATCTCTTTGCACTTATTATAATGCTTATTTGACAGCCGATCAGATGTTGTGATGGCAGTCCAAATGACAATCAACCAGTAAACACACGACAAAGAATTTACAAGAAAAGGGCGGCTAACCTTTTCTCTACTTTTCTTTCTATATATCTAAGCCAGTCAAAAGTATTTAAGTTTGAAAGCATGAAGCTTTAAATATCTTCACAATTAACTCACTGAGTCTAAATTATAAATGTACACCACGAAATCCTATGATTTACTATACAGTAGTTTTTCAAATGATGTAACTTGCAGTAAAGTATGTAAATAATATTTTAATTTATGAAGTGTAGATAATTGAAACTGAAATAAATTGAGATACTGGAAATCTCTTTGTGCTTGTTATAATGCTTATCTGATAGCCAATCAGATATTGTGATGGCTGTTCAAATGATGATCATATCGTAAACACACGACAAAGAATTTACGAGCACAAAGAGATTTCCAGTATCTCAATTTATTTCAGTTTCAACTATCTGTGCTTCATAAATTAAAATATTATTTACATACTTTACTGCAAGTTACATCATTTGAAAAACTACTGCATATGAAATCATAGGATTTCGTGCTGTACGTTTATAATTTAGACTCAGTGAGTTAATTGTGAAGATATTTAAAGCTTCATGCTTTCAAACTTAAATATTTTCGACTGGTTAAGATATATTAAAAGAAAATTAGAGAAAAGGATGGTCACCCTTTTCTCATAAATTCTTAGTCGTGTGTTTACGGTTTGATCATCATTTGGAGAGTCATCACAACATTTGATTGGCTGTCAGATAAGCATTATAACGAGTGCAAAAAGATTTCCAGTACCTCAATTTGTGTCAGTTTCAACTATCTGCATTTTGTAAATTAAAATATTATTTATTCTTTAAAGTTGCTGCATATAAATAATCGTATTCATGGTTATAGTATTTTGAGAGATTGCTGCAGGGTATTTGTGTATATTTCATAAACGTCTATAAGAATAGAGTCACCACTTTGATATATATTTTGTCTTGGATTGGTGTATAATTTCTATAATTATTATCATAAATTTAAAATTAACTATTTATTTATCTTTCATGCATACGTTTGTATTGATATTTTGAATATACTTTTGCTATATGCATTGTAAATATGATTAGATGTGGTTTAAGACTTGTCATATGATTGTTACCTCAATGCCTTTCTTTTCATTATTGGTATTTCCATTTATAGTCATGCATTTATTGTGCCAATTATGTTGATGATTTCTCATTTTACTTAGATATTATTTGTTAGGTCTTTCCTTATGCTAGTAGTAGATTCTAACAGGAAACTTATATACATGTAGCATAGAACCAGTATTGCTCTGCCCACTTTAGTATAAGTATGTTTTCTCATCACTATCTCCCATAAATACTTAGGTATTTTAAATTATGTATTATAAAAAGCATTTGTATGATTATATTGCCCTACTCATTATATATTTTCAAATGTCTGTGTGTTGAGTAAAATATTGAGTTTATATTTCGCTACTCCACCTGGTTTGTTTATCTAAGACTAATACGATGTACTTCTTTTTATACTATCATTTAAATTATAAATTATATATTAAAAAAATTGTACATTAATTTCAATGTGAATATAGTTTATGATATTACTAGCTACAATTGAACTATTAGTATATTCAGATGTGCTCATTAATCTTAGTAAATTCAAACTGTAGACGATTTTTCTTTATTTATTTATTTGTACAACCTAAATATATCACAGATGTGGTATATTATATGTACATTATATCTAACTTATGTATTAATTGATGAAAAAGTTTCTTTATTTTCATTGTAAATAATAATAGAAAATAATTTTTTTTTTTCTCATGTGCTATAGTATCAGCCGCTAACCCGGGACAACTGCTTGTAAAGCAGCTGTCGCTGACCTCTTGACCACCGATGCTTGACAATAATTTATTTTTTGTTAAATTATAACTAAAAGAAAAATATGTTTAGTTTTTGCAATAAATATTTATTTTATTCTTTAATTACATTTCTGTGTTCATTGCCATTTATGACATCGATATACCAAAAAATCCATTTAAATAATAAAAAGTGTTCAAAGTGTGTATAAGAGTACATATTGTTTTGAAATGGTCACATTGACACAATTCATGCAATACATTATGTATTCTATTTTATTTGATGCTCTTGTTGTTAGATTACTTAGTGATGCATTTGGTACAACAAAATGCCCCTTTATCTGCTGCATTACTTTAGCTTTGCTTTTGTTAGATAATTCTTTTTAATATTAAGAAAACTTGATTTTATTTAGTTAATGATATAAGAACCCAAAAATAAGAGTTAATCTTTGCTAGCCGATATTATATTTAAACTCATCTTTAGATAAAGCCAATACTTCATTATAAAAAGGAGACAGCATTGATAAGATGTTAAGAAAATAAAAATTCTCATTGCTATTATTACTGCTATTTAGTTAAAAGAACCTAAATTATCTTATTATTTTAGAATATCATTGTAAAGTTAGTATTCATTACAACTGAATTATTTAATATTTAAGGATGAGATTATTATCATTATTCATTATTATTACTTGTAGAATGTAACAATGAATTATCAATCAACCATTGTTTTATCCTCCTCTTGTAAATTAATGTATCAATTATTGTTTGATTAGCCTATAAGAGGACTTGCTTTATGTTATATAGTAATAATCAGTCATTAAACGAATGCACATGTGTTTTGTGGATTTTTAACTATAAATGAATAGTCTCAAATCCAAACACAAGATCTTTGTGAAAAGATACAATGAATCCATCTATCCTTTCAACCTAAACATTTATGTATGGGAAAATCTTAAGCATTTACTTTCAGGCATAGTAAAAGTAATTTAAAGTGCTCACTTAATATCTTCATGCTCTCATTCCCAAATGCTTAAGATTTGCCCATACATAAATGTTTGGGTTGAAAGGATAGATGGATTCATTCTACCTTTTCTCAAAGACTTTATCTCGGGTTTGGAAGTGAGATTATTCATTTATAGTTAAAAATCCACAAAGCACACGTGCATTAGCTTAATTGCTGATTATTACAGTTTATAAAAACATACCGCTATATAAAATAAATATCTCATTTATGTTATATCTTTATTTAATGTATTAGCATTGATTTATATCTATGTTTACACCCACAGTTTACTTTATGGTTGCTTGGTCACCTTTTGGGAGGCTACACTAAACACAAACACCTGTATATATATATATATATTAGACAGTGACCAACTCTGGTAATGTCAAATATTACATGCTTATAAAAATTAAAAATATATTTAAATAATGGGGAAATAATATATAAACTTCTCATATGTTTTTTTAATAATAGTACGTATTGATTTATTTAAATATTTCTTAAATTATAATATGATAGTTCCAAAATATTTTTTTAAATATTATAATTTGTTAATAATTGTAAAGAAGAGATACAAATATAAAATCAAATAAATAATTTTTTTTATTTTCTGTCTTCAGTAGTTTTAATTATTTACCAGTTTTATTTATTTTTTGTTTAATTATTTTTTAAAGATAAATAAGTAAAAATTTAACTTTTAAAAGATAATAATAATTTAGATAACTGAATAAAGTTTGAAAAGAAAATAAAAAAATAAGATTTTAACATTGTTAAATTTTGTTTTAATTAATTAGAATTGTTTTTTATCTTTATCTTGCTCCAAAACAATAAGCAGTGTTTATTAAATCATGGTTATTAAAAGATTATCTTGTTTTTGGTATTTAAAAAACAACTATAGGGGAATGTTTTTCATTAAAAACGAAAGGAAATAATTAAACAACTTGTTTGTAAAAAAAAACTCAATTGTCAGTGTTAAATTTGGTCATATGTGAAACAATATGTGATTGTATGGATAGAGGATTGTTCAAAAACAATATCAGAACAGGGTAAATCAATAAACCTCAGTATCTTATGATAAACAGTCATTCTTAATCAAGCTGTTAAAGAAGTCAGTAGCAGCAGTCATTCTTGACTCAACTGTGGAAGGGAACAGTAACATTAGTTTTTCCTGGTTCAACTGTTGAGAAAACAGAAGTTTAACTGTGATAAAAAAGTTTGGAGTTTAAAAAATCATGTGTTAAACCTTATCTAAAAGCTGAGCATCTTCAAACCTTAACCATGAATCCTTCACTAAAAAAAATGTAAAAGAGAAGAATACTCCTGAAATAGCCTGCAATAAACCTGGTTTTCATCCAAAAACATATCTATTTCTTACTGTATATTAGCCTGACTAAAAAATAGTAGATTAAAAAATGGATAAATTCATTCTGTATAAAAATATAAATATTCTATTACAAAAATTTGAAAAATTTGTCAGTGTACATTATCCTGAAAATATGTGTTAGTGGAAAAGCTTACAATGGAAGTCAACAAAAAAACTAAAAATTATAACAAGGAACAACTCAAAAGAAAAACAAAACCATGGTAAAAAGATATTTAATGTGCATATTATATCTACATTTATAGATAATTTTTTAAATGAATAATAATTGGTAATAATGAATAATTTTTTAATTTGACATTTTCCTTTTGAAACATGTTTTTATGTTTATTTTCTCTTCAAAATTATAAAGAGTTTTTAGATAATGTACATTTTCTTTGTCTCTTCTTGTTATAGTTGTTTTTCAGTTTTAGTTATTAAAAATAAAATAACTTTATGAAAATAA
Organism: Epiperipatus broadwayi; assembly: GCA_028023455.1. Lineage (NCBI taxonomy): Eukaryota > Metazoa > Onychophora > Udeonychophora > Euonychophora > Peripatidae > Epiperipatus > Epiperipatus broadwayi. The sequence continues at coordinate 66,068 of JAQFVV010006929.1, read as the reverse complement.
AGGTTGATTAATTTAATTAATAAAGAATCAACTGGTTAATTATAATTGCTGTAAGAAATTATATACTTTTATATACTGTATGAGACTTGAAAATATATTATATTATTTTTTGCAATTTTCCTAATTATTTATTAGTTAATTTATTAAATAATTGTTAAAAAAATAATAGTTTTAATGCTTTTAGTTTTCCAGCTATCTGCTTTATAAAATGACAGTGTGTGACTAAGAAAGTGTGGTTAATAGATTGTATTATTTCTCCTTTAATTTATTCAGTTTATATTAATTATTTGAAAGAGAAAATTATCATTCATGATTGTATATATTTAGTTATTTGTTAGAGATGTTGATTTTTTGTTTGTAGATAAGAATAATTAATTAGAAGAATTGTTAAATAAATTTACTAGTTTTGATCCTTCTATAAAATATATTTTAGAGAGAGGGAAGTTAAATATTGTAAATTAAATTTTTTAGATTTATTAGTTTTAAGAAATTTAAAGAATAATTGTTTGATATGTAGTATTATGTTAAGTTTTAGTTATTAATTCGTCTTTCATAAAATAGTTGTTATAAGATATTTTTGCTATAAAAATTGGAAATTAAATAATTTTAATAAGTATTATTTGATTTAAAAAAGGCAATTTTATAAAGATTATTTGAGTGCTGGCTATTCTAATAAATTCAGTAAGAGTATTTTATTTAACAGCAAGTATAATTATATTAATAATTGTACAAATGTAAATGTTAAAAAATATGATTTTATTATTTTATCTTTCAAAGTATCTTATAAAACTTTTTAAAAAAGAATGTTAATTTGTTTGATAATAAGAAAATTGCTTTAAATGGGTATTATTTTGAATAGTTTATTGAATTTTACAAAGGAGATTTTTGATAGGAATGCTATTCCTGGATTAGTGTATATTATTATTTGTTTTTGTAAAAAAAAAAAAAAGAATATGTAGTTCAGACTAATTTGAGCTTAAATGAAAGAATAAAAGTTCGAATATTTGAAAAAAAAATCTAATTATGCATTCTATATCAATGAAAGAGACACAGGTTACAATATTATGTTTGTGGAGGCTTAAGTTATCTTCTTTGAAAGAAATGAAATAAAAAGAATTAAAAAAAATTTTTTTTTTAAAATTTATGATAGTGAAGCAATTAGCTTATTTAGAGTTTTTTTTAATATGAAAGATGTAACTATAAATTGTAGAAATTTAATTAGTGCATCACTGTTAATGTGTTTTGTATTTCTTTGTACTGAAAAGTCTGCTTTGGTAGGGGGATCATTGATTATGTTAAAGAATTTTGTAATTTTTTTAACTTTGGCTAGTCTGATCTAATTTTTAATTTGGAATAAATTGAGTATAAATATCTATTGTATTACTTCAAATATAAGTCATCCTCAAATTTAAGCCAATGTAGGATTTTAAGCTTGGAAACTTGAAAAAAAAAATCTTAAAATGATCTTATAATAGACACAGTATTGAAAAATAAAAACATTTTTATTTACTTAAATAGATATGTAGACTATTTTTCCATCATTATTGAGTTGGGTTATAAAAAAATTCAAAATTAAAATATGCTCAAATATCACATAACACATATATCAATAATTGTAATACTACATGCATGCATGTATAGAGAATTATACAAAGGCACAATTCTTGGGAGTGCAAGATTGATAAAATCAGATGTTTAAAATATTCACTTTGGATTAGTATGGGTAATAAAAAAATCTCAAATTAAAATACAGTTAAGATATGATGCAATTCTTCTATACAGCTACTATCAAACAGCAACTAGATTAGCTCAGAAATATATGAATGAGTAATCACGAATAAACTGCTATCAATTATCATAATCTATGCACATGTGTAGAATATAAAACAAAGATACGATTTTTAGGGAATGTGAAATCAGCAGAAATAAGATGTTAAAATGTTTCCTTTGAATTTAAGCTGTGTCCTAATTTTACATCTTCAAAATTTGAATATAAAAGATAACTTAAATTTGAAGTAGTGCACTGTGTATAAAAGTTATGTGGTGATTTAAAAGCACTGTAAATAAATAAATAAAATCCCATCTATCTGCTATGCTTAATAATTTTCTGTAGTAAAAAAATAGCTTTTATTGTATTCCAACATTTTATATGTCAATCTATGCTGAACTTTATCAGACAGAGAGACAAATTTTAGATCAACCAATATATTTAATGCAAACTAATTTGAAATGACTGACATTTAAATTTCAGAGCAAAGCAGCTTCTACCTATTTTAAACTCACAAATAAATGGACAAGTGACAAACATGTAGACTGTCTGTGCATGTATATATTTCATATATAAAAATGTTTATTAAATTTTTGTAATTATGTACAGGAAGTAGATGTATAATTGTCACACTTCATTAGTATATTCACTCTAAAAAAATTGCATACAACCTGAAAAGCTTTGAGTGATGATAAAAAATTAAATGTGCAAATGAGCTTAGATTATGCAGGAAGAATGATATAAAAATCTGCAATGGTCTAGATAGGCTGATATATTGAAAAAATATGTAATCATTAGCCGGATATTGGCTGAATAATTAATGAACATTGTGGCATCATTGCATATAAAAATATCTGTGTAAGAAATTGTAGATAAGTATAATACACAGTTATGCAATATTATTAAATGACTGCATGTGTGCATAAATTAAATTCATAAAGCATAGATTATAATCGACTTTTGAGTTTATGAAGTAATTTCTTGTTATTATTTATTCTTTTATTTACATATATTTATTGGAAAATGGATAAACTTCTGTAGTCAAGTTTAAATTGTCATATTTTTTCTGTTTTAATAAAGTTATTGATGCTACCCAGCTGATACTGAAAGAATACTACTGGGACACATAACAATGATGCAAGTTGACAGAAGAACTTGTACAAACAATATCAGAATGGCATAGATATGACTGTAGCAAAACAAATTGAGCAAATAAGGAGACTGGAACATTTTGATAATTGAAGAATCTGAACAAACAATTATAATGGCATTAATGATAACAGTGTCCATAAATTTGATATAAATAATGTTTCAGTTTGGAAAATATATGTCAAACATATCGAGTGATACATGGTTATTAATAGATTTGAAGACAACAAAAATAAAGCAGTTACATTTGGTTGTTCTCTGGGAAAGATATATTGTAAATGGTCAAACAACTATAAGATCCCAAAATCCCCAAAGTTGTTCAATATGAAGAATTAAAAGGCAAGTTGCATGCTTACTTTCAGCTGGCAACAACTAAATGGGTGGCATGCCTAAGATTTAGAAGTAAAAAACAGTCACCTCAAGCTAGATATCAAGATTACAATATTGCATTAAGAACAATCACAAACAAATGTAATTTTAATTCCCACTTGGATGGTGTTAATGAATATATTATTCTAGCATGTGGTGCCATTATAGCATGGCCATCAAACCACTGGAGATCAGATGCCATATACATCCCCAATCTAATGCACCAATAGAACAAATTATCTGTCTTAGCATCTTTTTTGCACAGAAACAGGCTGTTATGTAAAATTGTGGCAGACACAAAAGCAAATGTAATAAAATACAGAGATGATTTATTGAATTTAGGGTTCAGGCAGTCCATTGTTGAAAAAAAATCTTACATATTTAGAATAAACAGCTTAACCCTCACATCACACAGGATAAACCCAGATTATTGCTACCATACATCTCCAATTTACACAGTAAGTTGCATTCCATCCTTAACAACAGATATCAGCTTTGCTTCCGAACTCCCCAAACTCCAACAATTTAATTAACAATACTAAAGAACAAATCCCACTTTTACAGACCTCCCCCCTCCATACAGTATATAATATTGCTTGTTCCAACAATAACTGTAAAGGCATATATTATGGGGAAAGCAGAGCATCTTTGTCCACACGATTAGCACAACATAAATATTCATACAATAGAGCTCTCAACGATCCTTCCACGTATTCAGTTTTCTTTCAGCACCAGAGCACAAGTCACCTTGTATTCCAGACAATCTCATAATCGTGTATAGAGAGAGACATGATGTTAAAAGAAAAATCAAAGATGTCTTCTTCATCACATGAGACAAAGACACCATAAACAGGAAGGACACGTACTATGCTTTATCGAAGAAATTGAATTAGCATATTTGCATATCATTAAACATATTAGCAAGCTATGATTATGAAGGTAAGATCCTTTGAAAGTGCTCAGCTTGTTTGTTTTTATTTATCTATTTTGTAGCTTTTGGGAACAGTTGCGCCGCACATGTGCTAGAATATATACAGTATATTTCCCCAAAGTAAAAAATTATTTGTCTGAATCAATTATTGTATGGAATGAAGGATCATGTGTTTAAGAAAGTTTTGTTAAATGAATAAATCCTTAATTTACACAATGAAAAAATGTTTTGTTTCGAAAAAAAAAAAAAAAATGTTTTCCAAAATAAAAATTGAATTTAAAAAAATCTTAAAATTAATCTAGGTAGTGGAAGTCGTCTCCCCTATAACTATCAGAAATGATGTGTTTAATTTCTTTCCATATATATATTATAACGATCCAAACGAAGTGGGAGATCGCATCGCACCGCACCGCACTACCAAAGGCGCCATCTAGGCATTTGAGCCTAGAAAAATGTATAAAGTAGGCAGATACGCGCTGTTAGGATTCCACTTTATTTACATATTTAGATCGTTAGCCCATTGTCACTAGCTCAGTGGAGACGCAGAGATAATAAAATATATAACCTTAGATATAAATATAAAAAAATAATAAAAGCCACTGCCAGAAATTAACACAGAAAAATATTTATTTACGCACATATAAAATCATTCTAAATTCGAGGAATAAGTTTAACATTTAGATTTTTATCTTAATTTTTAATTTTACATTTAAAATAGCTTGCTATAATGTTTAATATTTTATTTAGAGGGTCGGGTATGAATAGGCTACATAGATCTGCATTTGAAAAGACAATATTCTTCCCTTATTTAACCCCAGGCTAAAAGTTCAAAGTCAAACTGACGCCAATCATCCGATACATTTATGTATTCAATGTAGCATGAAAATACAACGGCACTAAATAGACTATACTGTCAGGAATGCACAGTATAGTGAGATGACATTGTTGCTCTCCACCACCAGGAATGCTACTTCTGATGGCGAGTAGAACAATAAACATAAAACTCCATAGGAATGGATTGCGTCTTGCGTCTTACTATCCAATTCCATAGGCAACAGAGGGTGTGCGGCGTATATATGTAATCCTGCACGTGGCGGATCTCCTGCTACATTTACTACCTACACAAATATATCGAAACCATTGAGCCAATTCAACCACTGAAACAAATAACCTAAGATTACCCTCCCTTAATATAACCTTACAAAACTATATGGTCGTTCACGCCCGACTTAAATTTATCATTTAGATATGTTCGCACAGATAACTTTTATACAATTTGTTTTAAAATGTTAAGTATAGATCGGCTGCACAGATTCCACAGTCAAAAACATCCAAATTAAACACAATCGATCAAAATACAAAATCATCGATAACGTCAATTGCAAAAAGGGAATACACAAAACCCATGGCACTCACCATAAGGTGCCTGCATTAACATCGTTGACCTATACATTCTAATCGACTGTGAAAATCTCAACATCATCAACCGCTAACGAATCTATGCAATGTCTATACCCAACTTTAAATTTTATGCATTTAAAATTTAAACAATAAATAATTTATACAATTAAAATGAATGGAAATGATTTTTTATCAATAACAAACATAAAATTAAACATCAATTGATTTTAAACTTAAAGATCAGATAGAAATTCCATTTTAACATTTAAATTGCTTGCACGAAAGTTCTTAATTATTTAAAATTTTTTTAAGTTCATTGTTAATAGCTTACGGAAGAAGAGTCCAGGTTCTTGTTTTTCCACGGAGTCCTTGTTTGAACCCCGGCCAGATGTTCCGGAGGTAGCATTAGCTGGTTCATTTCGGTATCACAATCAGTTCATTTTTTAAAATAGAGAGAGAGTGTGTGATATGTGCGTCTCTATCACCACTCTCAAAAAACAGCTGGAACTGCCCAATACTCAATATTTCTCCTTTTTATATTATCCACACGGATTCAAACAACAAAACGTCACCAATCCATCACTTCCGTTAGGGTCCGAGCCAAGGCTTGGTGCTTCCATTGGTCAAGCTAATTTCTCTTATCTAATTTCCATCTGACTCTTTAATTACATAAGACCCTTGAGGGCTAGCTTGTTTTTCAAATAATAAACAATCATTTCCATTTATAGATTACAGGAATTAATTAATACCTGTTTTTATTTTAACTTATATTAAATATTTTAATATTTAACTCTTGTATTTTTTTATCAAAAAAAAAATACGTTCAAATACTTTTTTTTTATTTATATAAAAAAAAAAAAATTTTTAAAGTTTAGCATCTGTGCGAATATATATATTTAACAACATTTTAATTTTAGCGTTTAGTTTTTTTATAGATTTTTAATATATTTATTTTTATTTGCGAACTTTGTTTTTCTTTTAAATTAATGTAACGACATATTTATATATCGTTACAATATATAAAATACTTTTTCATCTCTTGCTATAATTCTAAAAAGTGTTTTCCAATTATGATGTTTAAATTTAATATTTAAGAAGCAAAATATTATATAAAAAGACCAGGAAATAATATTGGACAATACTTTAAAATTATAATCTACGTACATAAGATCCCAATATGTATTAAAAAAAGGACGCTGATAGTCTGAGCTGTAGGAGTTCAAATGATGCGTTAATCTGTTATTGTCACAGAAAAAGAAGCCACATACAGAAGTACTGCAAATTTATAAAAGAAAAATGTATAGTCTGTAGTTTAATAAGACATTTTATTTGCATTTGTTTAAATAAATACAGGATTATAAAACCAAGTTAAGTTCAGACTTCAAATCACAGAAAACTTCAGTGTAAAAAGAAGAAAATTGATATTAAGAAGATCAATGATGCAGAAAATAGTCTTATTCTAATGGAAGTTATTATCAGTGGATAAAGAACAACTATGGAAATGGTTAATGATGCTAGTTTATCTTTGTTATCATGAAAGATTGGTCTAAAATTAGTACTAAAAGTAAAATGAAGTTGATACTTAAGAAAACAGAATTATCCCACAGTCATTAATAGAAATAAAGTAGACTTATGTGGCAAAGTAACTGTAACCATCAAAATCAATTTGAGAGTTGAATTTTTACTAATATATATAGTGAAGAAACCCTTAAGTCCTATACTGAGTGGAAACTAGTTCAGACTTCTTGGAATTCGACTAGAGAAAAAAAAGATTTACAATGGTATTGCAAATTGCAGGGAGGACTCTGGACCAGAAAAAGTAATAGTATCATTAAGAAGTGAAATTTTGGAATGTTGAGCAATTATAAAGTTGTCAGTTGGACTAGAAATGACCCTGGATATAAACATTTTCAAAACTGGATAAAGTACAGATGACCAAAAAGTAAAACAAACTATGTAGTAAGGCTTATATGGAATGTGAGTGAAAGCTTGTCTACAAATAATGATTGCATTCTTATAATTGACTGCATGCTCATACCATCTGAAAACTGAATACAAGTGCTTAATTTAGTACATAAGGGACACTCAGGAGGATTACACATGAAAGCCTTAGCATAGATATGGTGGCCAGACATAAGCCAGGAAATAGAGCGGTCGATGAATAATTGTTTAGAATGTCAATCTAGTACTAACTTGCCTATAAAAAGATTGGAATCTTGGCAAAGTCTACAGACATATGAAAAAAAACTACATTTGGACAATGTCAGGCCAATGAATAACTAAATCATTTCAATTGCTATAGATTCATACTTTAAATAAAAGGGGTATAAACTCATAAAAGTACAAGAACTGAAAGTATTATCTGAGCATTAAAAAAAATTGCATACCAGAGATATCTGGAAAACATTGCGATTATAAATAAAATTGCTTTTGCATCACAGATGTTTATAAATTTTTTAGATTATAAGAAAACACAATTGTTTTTGACATCATTGTTCCATCCAGAATTCACTGGTGTAGCCTAAAAGACTGTTGAATATCTTAAATTGACAATGAATAAAATGACATATCAGGATATAAATGAAGTGCTAATAGATGCAATGTTTTTTTCAATATTTTACACCATAAACATTGACAATAAAGACACTGGAAAAATTGTTAACATATTGAAAATTTTACACACACTTGTCCAAGTTATTATCAGCTAATAATGTAATTGATGAAACCATTTAGACCATGAAAACTTTTAATTTGGGATGAAGTTTGGATTAGAAACATTTTTTTAAAAAAAGCTTCATGATGTAATAATAAAAGTATTGGCTAAACATATCAGAGTAATCCAATTGGAAGATGGAAAATACTTAAGGTAATACATTAATCACTTAAGATCTCATCAAAATAAAATATCAAAAACAGACAGTATCCATGGAGAATTAGCCAGTAAAACAGATACCCTTTTTAATGAAGTGGAGTATGCTTATACCTCTTCAGCTGCACAAAATAAAAAAAATCCATTGATGGCCAGATAGACAAGTCAGATCTCACTAAAAATAAGATGATTGAGCACTAGAACTAGTTAGAGGATCTATCATAAACAAAACAACTAGATCAAGAAAAAAAACATCTGATTAGGATAAAGAAGGATTGACATCACTTTCAAGATCTGTTCAAGATCATTGGAAACCCAAAAATTAGAATACTATTTTTGTAACTTTACAGATTATTTCTAGAGTGAGGGGAGAAGTGGACTGACTGTGTGTGTATATATTTAAAATGTAAGAAAACATTTATTAAAGTTTTGTAATTATGGATATAAAATATGTGTATAATTGTCACCCTTCATTAGTATATTCTAGAAAAATTTACATACAATCTGAATATCTTCAAACGACAATAAAAGATTAAATATGCAAATGAGCTTAGATTATGCAGGAAGAAATGGTATAAAAACTTGCAGTGATCTACTTAGAGATGCATTTATATATTGTATAAATATGTAATTATCAGCAGATTGTTGACTGAATAATAAATGATTATTGTGGAATTGTTATTTATATAAGACAGGGGTCCCCAACCTTTTTGTACTTAAGAGCACATTCTATAATACCGTCCAGATGGTGAGCACCATTTATTTTTTCAATGTAAATTTACAGTTGTATATTGTTAATAATACACATAATGTACAAAAAAATATTTATTTCAAAAATAAAATTTTAACATATAATTAACATTTATATTTTTATGTAAATCACTAAATTATATATAATATTACAAGTCAATGAGATCTTTGGCACTGCACTTCATTGGCAATTGCTTCATGATAGGGGAGTATGATGATATTCCTGCTCATAAGCAATCATTAAGATGTTCATCACTCAGTCGAGATCTGTATTTCAATTTTATGATATTCATGGTTGAAAACAATGATTCACACAAGTATATGGAACCAAAAAAACGATTTTATTTTTATGATGTCTTTTCAAGAATAGAAATTTATTTCTGTCAACTATATTCCAGAAGTTTTCATCTGATACATTGGATTTTAGGACAATGTTGTTCCGAAGATCCAAAATTTCTAACTTCAGTTCTTCTGCCCTAACTTGAACAAGCTCTGCAATTTGTGCAGCTATTTCGGTTACATTTACTTTGCAAATAAAAGGATTGACAAAAAAGATGACCATTGGCTCAGTGATATTAAATTGTTGAAATCATTTTTCAAACTGGTTTTGAAATAATTGAAGACTGACAACAAATGATGAAAAGTCAATTTCAGCATCACCTATCATTTTTTCCATATTTGGAAAATGTACGAGTTTCTTTATTTGCAGATGTAATATCCACAAAAGCAGTGAAGCAGTAAAATCTGTTGCACATATTTTGCTTCACTGTCTGGTGATATTAGAAACCTTCAAACAGAGGTTCAAACTCGGTTTTGTACTAGTAAATCACGAGGGAGTGCAGGTACACATATGCATGTGAGTATTTCCCCCCTCTTGTTCATTAAGCATTATTTTGATTAAATAATATTAATTTAATTTTGAAATATTTAAATTTCCATCACTGTAAATAGTCGTGCATGTGTGTGTATGTGTAACAGATAAATGGTAAAATTATATTTTATTAAATATGTTTTTTTTATTTTATTATTTTTATTCGTGCATTATTCTATTTAAGCTGATGTAATACCAGAGAAAGCTCTAGAGAGTAATTAATATAACTGAAATTTCCAAACAAAAGAACATGCCCTGTTTAAATTTAAAATGTCTTTATTAAAATAGATTTACTTTAAAAAAAAAGGTTTCTACATTAATGGAAAATATATCTCGTGGATCTATTTCCAACTCAAAATGGATTGAAACAATACTCTCTTGGGCTTATCTCATCGTCATCTTTAAAATATAACAGCAACAAAAGATAAGTGCATTCCAGTCAGTTAATGCTCATCCGGGTCCTGCTAGCGGCAGGGCAAATAGAAAGTACGAGAAGGTTTTCAGTGGCGTATAAATACAGCCCAAATTTCTATGTAAAAGACTCTGCATTTTATTTTCAGAAGGTGTTGCAGGACGAACCTGCATCACTCGAATTTTTAAAATATGGCTCATGAGTAGAGGAAGAAATTTGCTTTCCTGATCTTTCCAAGATCAGCTCCATACTGCTATACTCCTATGCCATCACTGAAAGACTGTTTAGATGAACTTGTAAACTAACTCTGAAAGGATGCCAGCCATTATTTTTCCCCAAATCTGCCTTTATTTTTCAAATTATCGTCCTATACGCGTATACAGCTGTCAAGTCTTTAAATAACAGAAGGTAACCATCTGCCATAAATATGAACTTTAAAACCTCCATCTATGTGCTTTTTATTTTTATTTAAAAATGTAACTTTAAAACTCCATCTATATGCTTTTTATTTTATTTAAAAATGTAACTTTAAAACCCTCAATCTATGTGCTTGTAATGTATTTAAAAATGTAACTCTGCCTATTTCATAATCGGTGATGTAGTGCCGATTATTATTAATTTCCTAAAATAATGACTTTCTCTAATGCACGAATCTATAATTTTATTTTCTAAACGTACTTTGTGGGTTTCATTCTTGCTATCTTATTATTTTAAATGCGGCAAACTTTTAACTTTATTTTGTTTGAATATATATATTATTTAATATGCTAATAATTCAATCTAGCGAACCGATCTTGTCTTAATTGTCTATTCTGCCATTATGGAATTTTAAATAATTAAATGTAAGCTTTCTTACCTAATCCCAAAGTTCGCTCAATTGAATAATGTTATTGAATTGTCCTATGTATTTCATGGCATACTATTCATTGTCATATTTAAAGATATCAATTTACTATTATCTTAACGCTATTTGATTCAGTGAATTTTAATTTTGAGTAAATTAAAGCTTTGTGACCTTACCTTTGCTAGTAATCTATCAATCGCTTATCACACCATCTAACGTGATGTCTTTAATTAATTTTCTACTTGTCAAGCATATTGATATTTGTTTAATGGTAGGAACTACATATTCTCCATTTTTTTGTTTGACTTTCTAACCAATATTTAAGGTTTATTGTGTACCATTAGGGCTGGTTTAAACTGTATCATGCCATTACACCAGATTCTATTAGTTACGAAGGCCTTAACGCATCAGCGTCATTGCAGACCTGAAACTTGTTAGCATTGCTTTCCCTTGATAGTGTCATAAAATTTATATCTTGCTTTATCAAACCAATACCTGGAGATTCCTGGATTTATTTCATTAGGCACATTTCTTGATGGAGTTTGGAAGCACCAACTCCATGGGTTGTGTCAGGTTGAAGCTAGGCTCTGCATGGGATAACCCTTTGAAAAACCCCGAAACCATGAAATTCTTACCAACCATTTCTTTAGATGCCATCTTTCACAAGTGCAGGTGAGCCTTATGTTTGTTTAAGTTGATGAAGCCTCTCGTCCTTTCTGGTGCTATCATATCGGTCAGCACCGCCATTATTAATATTTTACATTCCCCACTATTAATCTATAAGTCGTAATGCTATGATTTTATAAACCATCTCAATCTTTCATTTATTTATAGTTGATGAGTTAGAAAAGTCATGTTTTAAAGCTTATTTAAGCTATCCGCCCTCTCATTGAACGATCTTTAGATCGCTTCGAAATAACTTTCAGTAAACCCTATCAAAATCTAAGAATGTAACAAATGCGCAGAGTAAATGTTTCTTTCTTAAGTCATTGGTGAAGATTCATTAAATTAAAGACGATGTTAATTTTGTAATTTATAATATACTTTAATTTGCCATTATGATCAACTAGAAAGACCAAATTACATTCATTTGGGATTTATCCATTCATTTACATTTTTATTGAATAGATCACGGCGTTCAGAAAAAGCCTTGTAAATTTGATATCTTTCATTAGCATATTAAGCCACATCGTTTTAACCATTTATTGATTTTGTTCATATATGTGCATAATATTTGCATATTTGCTAATCATTAATCTATGTTCAAATATATCATTCTGGAATACGCAAATCACTACCTATAATTATGTGAAACCCAGATAGTATTAATTATGTATAAATAGATTCACTGTGTATTCATTTATTATATACTCTCCATAGTTGTTTTACCCAAATTCTCAACTAATTATTATTATTATAAATAAATTAACAAGTTAATAAGTTATTCTTTGGTTATATTTTGTTCCTTCCATGCATGCACATCTGCGATTGTATTGCATCATATATAATAGAGTCCACTTGCCTTTACGCTAATTTGACTTTTGTAAATGATTCATAGAAAATAGTAGGATATTTATAGGGTAGCTCCTCTTAAGGAGAGGGGGTTCACAGGTCAGGTAACCAATTTTCCTATAGATCTTTTGTTTCTCTGCACTCCGGGACAGGAATTAATAGAATTTCATTTGTTATCAGAAATGTTGTTTGTAATGTTATAAATTTGGAAAGTAGGCAATAGGGCAGAGTTCATGATTATTCCTGACTTATGCATCTCACATATAATTGGACTCTAGGTACTTTTGACTAGATACTAGCTCTTGTTAAATAAACATACAATTCTGACCGGTACAGCAGTTTGGCTTTAAATGACTTTACAGATCCTATTATTGTAGATATATGTAAGTTTTTCTCCTGCAGCTGCAAGTTTGAATTACAGATCCTATTATTGTAGATATATGTAAGTTTTTCTCCTGCAGCTGCAAGTTTGAATGATTCAATTTTTTCATTATATCTGTGTTGAAATCAAGAGTTCATTAATTCAACAAAATTTTGATTTTTAGAATTGAGATAATTTTTTATTTTTTCAATTAAATTGACAAATCTTGAAAGAGTTTTACTCTTACTAAGTCAACGTACTTCACTATGAAGTACAAGATCCAGTTTTTCAGAATTTTCCAATAGATCTTTAAAAAGGTGTTGTAAAAGGACTGCTCATATGAGGTTCACTATTATAGTAACTACTTTCATGACATGTCCAAAGGAAGTATCCTTTCACACAAAACTTCCTGATCGATAATGCAATGGTAAGACATAAAGTTAGGAAATAATTTGTCTTTCTTGCAGTGGGCAATAAATCCTATGACATTATCAACACATCTATCAATTTTGTGTTTGTTAAGAATATGTTGTAAATATCCTCACCTGTTGTTCGTCCTTTCATTGGTAATATTTTTAGTAATTCTTCTTTTATACACAAATCACTAAATATCATTCTCATTGTCTAACTGTGCTATGTCTGTTATGTCTGTAGACTCATCAAATTATAGTGAGAACCATTTGCATATCTCCAAATCACTCTTTAATTGAGTTTGCAAGTCTTTTGATTTGTTGTGTATTCTTCTTGTGATGGTATTATCAGACAACTGTAAGTCTTGTATTGCTGACATAATCTCACATTTGTTAAAAAATCCCTCAAATAAGCAATTGGCACCAGTCAGTAATGTTTTAACAAATCACCATCCTGGAAAGGCTTTTTCTTCTTTGAGAGCATGTGAGAAATTTTCAAAGAAGCAATAGTGGCATTTTTAGATTTTACCACAGGCCTAGTGAAAATTGACTGTTGGGCAGACAGGTTCAATTTTAGTTGAGATATTTTCTTTTTTCTTAATTCAGATTTAAGTGGACAGCTAGTATATTAAAAGTGAAATGGGTTGTCTGGAAGTGATGCTCAATATTGTTTTTTCACCACTGCAACATTACTGCCGCACAACAAAAAACATTTATCTTTAATATTGACGAAACAATATGATTCTTCCCAGTCAGTATTAAAATTATAGGTTCTTTATCTTTTACTCATTTTGGGGTTAGAAGTTTTGAAATCTGATCTTTGAAAAATAAAAAGTAATTCAATTTAATTCTGAATCTGACTCCGATTTAGTATTTCTCAAAATGATGAACTTGTTTGTATTCACAGATACAATTTATAAACATGCACAAAGTAGAGATTGGTGTTTGTGTTAACTTTATTTATTCTGTGCTAGTGCAGTGCACAGAGAAAGACCACACTTGGTGAACTGAGAGATAGACTCTTTTACGCTGTAAAAGTATAGTAGGCTCTACAATTTTATTACGATGTAATACAATAATTTATAAAAAAAATTTAAAAATTAAATTTATTTGTATCAGATAAATATTTTTTTATCGTGTTCGGATAGCGGCGGGCACACGTAAAATGGTCTGCAGGCGCCATGGAGCCCACGGGCATAGGATTGAGGACCCCTGATATAAGATATATAAGAAACTATAGTTATGATTATCACACAGTTATACGGGCTTTATTAAATGACTGTGCATATGAATAAGTTAAATTCATACAATTTCAGATTATAATGACTTTAGAGATTATGAAATAATTTTTAATTATTATTTATTGGTAAGTGAATAAATTTGTATTGCAAGGTTAAATTGTCCTAGTTTTTCTCTTTTAATAAAGTTATTGATGCTACCTGGCTGATATTAAAGAATATTCTTGAAACACAACAATATGTAATGACAATATAGTAATTAGAATATTCAATATATATATATATATATAAAGCATATAACAACTTTGAAATATTATTAATAAATAATTGAAAAGCTATTTTCTCACTATAAAATATTAGTGAACATGCTAGAATGAATTTCAATTATTTATTAATAAACTTGGAAATCATCATATAACTAACTTTTATATGTATTTAGTATTGTAATTATTAACAATTATATTTGTGTTTATCCATTTATTTGCAGATTTTATAATGATTAAAAATCAGCTTTCTTTATAGATTTAAATATCAATCATTTCAAATCTTTGGCTGTTAAAATTTAAGATAGCTTTATATATATATATAATTTTGAAATATAATGACAATCATTTTCTTATTCTAAAAAATATTGAATATAGCAGCTAGAGAGTATTTTAGTTAATTATTAATAGTACTTGAAAATTACTATATGACTTTAACGTATATTCAATAATGTAATTATTTATCATGATATATGTATACTTAATGTTAGAATTAAAAAAATAAAATCGATAAAAGGGTCTGGTGTGTATATATAAATAGAGATTGTGGGAATTATTTGACAATTTTTAATTCATTTGTTATTGTGTAGAACTAGTTTGTATTATTAATTACATCAAAATTAAGCTTTATTAATATCTCAACTGCAATCAAGAATGATTTTTTAAATTTCAAATTAAACTGTGACTATAATATATAATTTTGCTGAATATGGAAAAGTAATATATACATTTAATTGATATTTTTTAAAATTTATTTATAAACATAGAATATATATAATGTCTTTTTATACGTTTTCAATTCACGCTTATGATTATAGATCTATGTTAATTTCAATTACATACTAAATAGTTATCACAGAAAAATGAAATTCCTAAAAAAAAAAATTGATGTCTACATATAAAATATTTTTAAATTTGTTTAATTACACAAGCTTAATCTATATTTTAAACGTAAGAGCCATATATTTGATTTTTCAAATCACATAAATAATTAAAATTTTATAAGAAGCCATGTTCAGATTAGAAGATTGCACAAACTAGCCAATAAGAAGATTACACTTTCGGAAATAAAATAGAATGAATGACAACACAGTTTAGTTGTATTTATATATTGGATTATTTCCATCACTTAATACGAGTATCGAATATCTTTAGAAAAATTTAAGCTTATTTATATATATTCCAAATACATTCAACTATTAGTAATAGAACACAGGTTAGTATGTGCACAATGTTTTGGGAAGTATAATTCTTCACTCTTCTTCAGGTCTTGATGGCCTGACTAGTGACAGTACTAGCATGGGAATTGAATCTGTACCCTTAGATTCTTGAGTATTGAATTTTAAGGTAGCACACTAACCAGCTGATCCAAAGACAACAGTCAGTAGCAATTGCATATACTTATCTATGAGGTTCTTCCTGATTTCTCCATCTTTTCATAAGTGCAGAGTTGATTAGTGGTTTCCATACATTATGTATAATCACACTAGGTTGATTTATCGGATTTTTTGCTAATGTCATGTGAATAGCTTCTTTAAATTTTCTTCTTTGTATCTTTTCTTCTCTATGCAATATTTTTGTATTTTTCCAATTGAACATATGTTCATTGATACATCTGTTTTCTTTTTTTTTAATCATCAGTTTGTATTTTTGCAAATGCTTTTCAATGGGATGACTGTTCTTACCAATATACATTCTTTCACATTCACACAGTATTTTATAGATGCAGTTTTTTCTTTTCAGCATTTCAAGTTTAGGCCTTGCAAATGCTAGAATTCCTCATAGTGTGGTATGGCACTGAAAAACAGTTCTGATGTTATACTGATTGCAGATTTTTAAAAATTTGTTTGCTATTTTTGGTATGTATGGCTACACTACAGTACCATTGTTTTTTTCATTTGATAATTTTTTTGTTGTCTATTTAAGATTTCTTAATAACAGATGATGGATAAACATTTTTCATAAGAGTTTGTTCTATGTAGAATCTTTTCTTTTTTCAAATTGTTGATTTCTGAACAAACTCTGTTCAATAGTGAAAGCATAACTTCCAATTTTGTGTTTTTTGGTGTGATTGGATATATAAGGTAAGTATTTTCCTATATGTTTGGGTTTTCAGTAAACTGTAGTTTTGATTTTGCCATGTGGAAGTCTTGTCACAAGAACATCTAAGAATGCCAATTTTTGTTCATGTTCTGATTCTATTGTGAATTTAATTGAAGGGGATATGTTGTTGATGTGTTTCCAAAAAGTTTATAGTAGTGCTTCACCACGTTGCCATACTACAGAGCCTAAATTTGAAATGCTGAAAAAAACCCGCATCTATGAAATACCATGTGAATGTGGAAGAACATATATTGGTAAGATCAATCTTACCATTGAAAAGTGCTTGCAAAAACACAAAATGATGATTAAAAGAGAGAAAACATGTGTTTAAGGTAGCAGATGTACCAATGAACATAAGTTCAATTGGAAAAATACAAAAATATTGGATACAAAAAAGAAAATTCAAAGAAGCTGGTCACATGATAATGGCAAATAATTCCATAAGTCAACTTAGTGTGACTATACATAATGTATGGAAAATCATAATCAGCTTTGCTCTTAAGGAAAAGTGGAGAAATAAGGAGGAACCTCATAGAGAAATATATGAAATGTCTATTGAGAGTTGCCATTGGCAGGATGGCTCAGATGCTTAGAGAATTATCTTAAAAATTCATTATTTAAGAATTTAAAGATACAGGTTTGATTTCTATGCTAGTATTGTCTCTGGTCAGTCCAGAAACACCTGAAAAAGAGGGGCGAATACTACCTCTTGAAACATTGTGCATACTGTTGAATGTATTTGGAATATTTAAATAAAGTTAAAAAATTTTAAACCCATTTGATGCTTAATAATAATGGAAATAGTCCAATATACAAATACAATTAAAACACCATCATCACAAACAACTGTTAGTATGTGGCATGGACCTGATATTATATCAAACTTGAGATATTATGAAAAATTATGTCTAAAGCCGACCAAAAGAGAAAATCATTTAACTTTCTTATGTAAATGTAACTGAAGGGATAATTTTAAAGTTTTGCAACTAAAACCTCCAATTCACTTCCAGAGAGCTAAAAAAATTGCTCAGAGAGCAAATGAAACTTTGCTAAGAGAAAGAATAAATGCTCAAAGGTTTTTTATGTATCATACCTTGCATTTCATTAATAATGTAAATTAAATTGAGAGACTGTAAAACCTCTCACGCTCATTACTATAACAGCCAATCAGATTGTAAATACAAGACAGAGAATTTAACAAGAATAGGGCAGTCCACCCTATTCTTTACTTGTAAAATGTTTTCTAAAAAATAAACTTACTGATGAAGACTTCACAAAAGTTTCTTAAGGAGTAAGAAAATCATATTCTACATTACATGGAAAAAAAAAGAATGATAAAAGTAGAAACTTGATAACCTACATGGGCATATCAAAAATCATAATGTACCAAGCAGTGTATCAGCTTCATCTGTTAAAAATCTCAGTTCTAAACATTTAACAGATACTGAAATTTCTATTCTTGAAAAAGGATTAAACTTTGCCATAAGACTGTCTAAAATCCCTTTATTAGATATAATGACAGCCACTGAGGAAGTCACTCAAAAATTGCCTTTAAAAGAAGCAGCAGAATTACGCTGGAGAATAAAAAGAACATTTGACAAACAAAAAAAATTGAAGTCACACATATTCTATGTTGAGAAGAAAGCCATTAAATCTCTCAAAGTAGATAAATAAATAATTATTCTCCTTATGATAAAGGCAATACAATAGTTGTAGTGGATACAATTGATTATAACAACAAAATATAACTCCTTACAGCAATCCAATACAGAAAAGTGGCAAAAAATTTGATACCAAGTATAGAAACAAAGTTACAAGCATTACTCAGAAAGCATCACAGGTACTTCAGTGATTCAGAAAACAGTAAATTAACATCATATTTCAGCAAAATTCCTTATCTTTATGGTCTACCTAAAATTCATAAGGATCATGTTCCATTAAGACCTATTATTAGTTCTAGAAATTCACATTGCTAAAATTTGTCAAGATTTCTTCCAAAAGTTCTAAGTCTTTTGGCATATAAGACCCAATTCTCTGTCAGGGATTATAGAAACTTTGTAGAATTAATTAAATACATGAAAATTGAAAGAACTGATTTACTGGTAAGCTTTGATGTGGAAAGTTTATTCACAAACTTATCGTGAAGAAGCATTGTATATTGTAAGAAAAAGATTAAATGATAATAATAACTTACAAACCAGAACAATTCTTCCTATTGATAGTATAATGGAAGTATTAACATTCTGCCTAAAGATAATCTACTTTCAATATAACACAGAATTCTTTCAACAAAATCATGGAATGGATTATGACCCCTGATTAGTAATATTCACATGGAAGAACTTGAAACCACAACCATAAAAACTACTCCATATCCAATTAAAGTTTGGCTTCACCATGTGGATGATACATTTGATGAAGCACTACTACAAACTTTCTGGAAGCACATTCCCAATAGAATCAAAACAAGAACAAAAATTTAAATTCTTAGATGTTCTTGTGACAAGACTCCCTCAAGGCAAAATCAAAACTACTATTTACTGAAAACTCACACATACAGGAAAATGCTTAGCTTTTACATCCAATCACACTAAAAACACAAAACATGGAGTTATACTATTACTACCAAACAGAGCAAAAGAAGTTTGTTCAGAAAGCAATCATTTGAAAAAAGAAAAGATCTATATAAAACAGACTCTTATGAAAAATGGTTATCCATCAGCTGTTGTTAAGAAAATCTTAAATAGACAACAAAAAGAACCATCAAAAGAAAAAAACAATTATTGGTATTGTAGTGTACCCATATATACCAAAAATAGCAGACAAACTAAAGAAAATATGCAATCAGTGTAACATCAGAACCACTTTCCAGAGCCATACCACATTATGAGGAATTCTACCATCTACAAAATCTAAACTTGAAATGCTGAAAAGAAAAAACTGCATCTATGAAATACTACGTGAATGTAAAAAAATGTATATTGGTGAGACCAGTCACCTCATTGAAGAGGACTTGCAAGAATACAAACTGATTATTAGAAGAGAGAAAACAGATGTGTCTGAGGTAGCAGACCACATATGTACCAATGAACATATGTTCAATTGGGAAAATACAAAAATATTGGATAGAGAAGAAAATGAACAAAGAATAAAATTTAAAAAAGAAGTTCTCATAACAATGGCAAACAATCACATAAGATAACCTTGTGTGGCTATACTTAATGTATTGAAAACACTAATAAACTTTGCTCTAAGAAAAAGTGGAGAAATCAGGAGGAACCTCATAGATAAGTATATGAAATTTCTATTGATTGTTGTCTTTGACAGGATGACTCAGTTGGTTAGAGTGCCACCTTTAAATTAAATACTCAAGAATCTAATGATCCAGATTTGATTCCCATGCCAGTACTGTTATTGGTCAGGCTAGAAATACCTGAAGAAGAGGGGGGGGGTAATACCCCTCAAAATGTAGTGCATATACTAACCTGTGGGCTATTACTAATAGTTGAATGTATTTGGAATATTTAAATAAAGTTAAATTTGTCTAAAGACATTCAATACTTATATTAGATGATAGAAATAATCTACTATATAAATACAACTAAAACACCATCTTCAAAAAAACACAGCACAATTTAGCCTATTCAACTATGACACACACACACATATAGAAATTGATTAATTAACTATTTTTTCAACAATCTCACTATCCTACATTCATATTACATTTCAATTCACATAAAATGGTAACAATATGACTTATTATAGGTCTTGGGTGTGTGCAGAGGTTATATAAAGTAAACAAATTTTAAAAAATTAAAGGCAAATATTATAAAATAGTACTTCACTGAAGATAGATGATAATGCTTAGATAATTAAAAAAAAATTATAACTAAAAGTTTAACGAATATGTAATAACAAATTTTTTTAAATGTTACTAAAATATATATAACAGTTGAGATTAGGAGATATAATGGTGAGTTTAAAAAATAGTTTACAAAAATGGTTTTAAAGTGTGTTCAAAATAAAATAATAATATTATAGGTTAAAATAGATTATAAATTACTGAATGAATAAATTATGAATATTGATAGTTAGTAAAATGGATAATAATAATAAAAATATAAAAGATATTAAGTTAAAGTGGAGTATTTAAAGAGTAATAAGAATAAAATAAATAAAGAATAATATATATATATATATTTTAAAATTTAGTTATAAAATAGGAAGAGGGAGGTACTATTAATATAAGTGTAAATTTAAAGAGAGGGTCATATTCAAAGAATAATATTAGGGCGATATTAAAAGAATAACAGTGAATTTTTTAAAATTTGAATTTAGCATTAAGGTTAAAGATACTTAGAATTATATTATAAATTAAAATAGATTATAAGTTATTGAATGATAGTTAGTAAAGTGAATAATAATAATGTAATAATGTAAAATATGAAAGATATTAATTTAGAAACAGTGAGGATTGCCAATTCCTCTACAAGCTTTATGATAAATGCTTAGCCAGAGCCAGCACTTAAAATATCTCTGTCAGGAAACCCTCCCCAAACCCCTGACCATGGTTTTGTGCTTTGGCACTCCTCAGAGAGGTGTCAGGGTAGGTTCAGACACTAGATCTAAAAATACCAACCCAAAGCTAAGCACTTAGCTAAAAGTTATCTATTGAGTGGAAAATCTGAATTTTTCAGTGCTGGCTCTGGCTAAGCATTTATCATAAAGCTTGTAGAGGAATTGGCAATCCTCACTGTTTATAACTTACAAGCTTAAGCGGATAGGGTCATGACATCTATGAATTGATCTATGACTCTTATTTTGACTATTTATAGTCTCTGCCAAAAGTCTTATGCAATTTTATATTGCTATGACTACTAATATATGGTATGGCTGAAGATCTATCAGCCCCATATAGCTATTTGAGTTGGATAGCTGGGTTTGAAGACATGTAGATGTCTGAAAATTTCAGATTTTCCACTCAATAGATAACTTTTAGCTAAGTGCTTAGCTTTGGGTTGGTATTTTTAGATCTAGTGTCTGAACCTACCCTGACACCTCTCTGAGGAGTGCCAAAGCATAAAACCATGGTCAGGGGTTTGGGGAGGGGTTCCTGACAGAGATAGTTTAAGTGCTGGCTCTGGCTAAGCATTTATCATAAAGCTTGTAGAAGAATTGGCAATCCTCACTGTTTATAACTTACAAGCTTAAGAGATAGGGTTGTGTCATCTATGAATTGATCTATGACTCTTATTTTGAATATTAATTTAGAGTTATATATTTTGAGAATAAGACAAAATAAAAAATTAAAATAGAATACATATATATATATATGGGAGATATGTATGTATGCAAATATGTATGTGTGTATATGCATGTGTATATATGTATAGGAAATATTTTGATTAATAAATATAGAAGATAAAAAGGGTAGGAAATGAATAATAATAATGTAAAATAAAAGATATTATAAGATGTATATATAGAATGTAAATTATATGATCATATATATTTATATTTATATTCATATGTTTGTATTATATTGTAGTTCTGAAGAAGATTGCTGGGGCAATCGAAACTGTAAACTGTAGAAAAGAGTGGAAAATAAAGCATTATAAAAGCAATAAAGTGCTTGGACAATTAAGTATTATATGGTAAAATATATATAAATTGATAACTAAACTGATGTGATTTATTAAATCAAAAGTAAAAATCTAAATAACCTGTAAACTTACTTTTTAAAGACATGCACCAATTTCCAAGTACATATAAGTTTATTGCAATAGCTCCAATTGGATCAACTTTTGGCCACAATTTATCACCTATAATAAAAATAAGGACAGAGTTATTTAAAACAAAAATAGAACTCTTTAAAAATGTAAAGTATATCTTTGGTATTATAAAGTTAAAAATATTTGACTGCATCAAGCAATAAAAAAATTGTCTTCTAGGCAGTGAAGTCACAATCTATTCATAGTTTATATGAATGTAATATATAATCTATAAAACATTGTACAATTCTATTAAAATAAATTTATTGTTATTTGATATAAGAATGGAAGCTTGTATATTAAAGAAAGGAGGCAAAAATAGAATTAAAATTTGAATTGGAAAAGATAGAGTATTGAGTATTTATTTTTAATGTAAAATGATGGCAGAGAATGGGACAAATAATATATATAATTAAAGATGAAAGCAACACACACACACAAAAAAAAATTTTAGTTTTTGTTTAAATTTTTATGATAAAAATTGGATAATATAAGGATTGATATTGATATTACTGAAATAGCTTTTATTAAAATGGGTTAGAAAAATAACAAGAAATCTGATATTGATGGAAGAATATAAGATTGGATGGAATTAATAAAGAGGAAGAAAATGGATTTACAATGGTACATAATAGTTTTAGAGGAGAAAAAATTATTAAAGTTTACTAACAAAATCTTTCACATGTTATCTATGCATAGAAACTACTGATTTTTAAAAGAAACTAATTTATATGATATCATATTAATAAAGAACATTTTAAAATAAATAAATTTAGTATTTGAAAATTAAAAAAAAAAAATGTGTTGAATTATATGATGATAATATATTCAAATTATTCTTGCCACTTGGTTATAAAATATTTTGTTCAGCTTTTTCTTTGCTTTAATTTAATGTCAATATGATATAATAAAATGTTTAATTTTACCTATGCTTATATTACTTCTGTTTAGTTTTTTAAAATCAATTATTTTAATTTTTTTTTATTCAATGTTTCAGCCATTTTATGGTTTCATTAGGAAAAGATACTTTTTATATATACTTCAGAAATATTTAATATGCAATCATAATTTTTGACTCATATGTTTACTGCATTTAAAAGACAGAATAAAATAAATTGAATTACATTTTAATCAGTGTAATATTAAAAAATTATAAACAAAAATATAAAAGGAAAATATATGACAACTTTTAGCAAAAACCAAAACCAGATTAAAATACACGTATATATTTTATATTTATAAAAAACAAACAACAATCATGGAAACATTCTACAAATGCCATATAAACTTGTACAATTGATATATATATCATCATCATCATCATCAACCATTATCAATCCACTGCAGGATGAAGGTCTCTCCAAGTTTAATCCATCTTCTCCAATATTTAGCTTCTCTTCTCCACAACACCCCTGCACATTTTCTTATTTCATCCATCCATCTCACATGTGGTCTCTTTCTGGGTCTTTTACAATCTCTTGGAATCCAGTTTAAAATTTCAATTGTCCATCTATTATCATCTCTTCTAGAAATATGTCCAGCCCAACTCCATTTCAATCTTTTAATTTTTTCAATAAGGTCAGTAACACCTGTTTGTTGTCTTACCCATACATTGCGTTTTCGATCTCTTCTTGTTACTCCCAACATACATCTCTCCATACTCCTTTGACTGGTCTGAAGTCTCTGTATTGCTCTTCTATTAAGTGTCCAAGTCTCAGATCCATAAGTAAGAACTGGTAAAACACATTTGTTAAAAACCATCCTTTTCAAACACATAGGCATATTTCCTTTTAGTATCAAGTTATTTCTACCAAAAGCACTCCAACCAAGTTTAATTCTATGATTAATTTCCTCCATTATGTTTCCATCTGTATTAATAATCTGACCAAGGTATTTGTAACTGTTAACTTCTTCTAATTCTTCATAATCAATCTTTATTTTCATATTTTGAGCAAATCGATTAAACATTACTTTAGTCTTTTTAACATTTATCTTTAGTCCTACTTTTCTACTTTCATCTGCTAACTCCTGCAACATTTCCTGCAGCTCTGAAGCATTATTTGCAAAAACAACTACATCATCTGCAAAATCTAAATGACTTAAATACTCTCCATTTACTTTCACTCCTTTAGTTTCCCATTTTAATCCACAAAATACTTCTTGCAGCACTGCTGTAAAGAGTTTTGGAGATATGGAGTCACCCTGTCTTACACCTTTCTCAATGTTGATTTTTCCAGTATCATTATGTAATCTAATTGTTGCTGTTGCATTTTTATAAATATTCTTTAAAATATGACAATATCCAGGATCTATACCTTGATGATCCAATGCTTTAATCACTGAAGAAATGTGTATAGAATCGAATGCCTTTTCATAATCTACAAATCCAAAACATAATGACAACTCATATTCGTTTGTCCTTTCTATGACTTCTCTCAATACCTGGATATGATCTATTGTACTAAAACCACTTTTAAATCCAGCTTGTTCTCTTGGTTGGTGGAAATCCAAAGTTCTCTGTAGACGAGTTGTAATTATCTTGGTAAAAATTTTATATAAAACTGATAAAAGGCTGATAGGTCTGTAATTTCTAATATCTTCTTTATCACCTTTTTTAAATATTAATATTATTACTGCATTCTTCCAATCTTCCGGTACATCTTTATCATTTAGACGTTTGGTATATAACTTTGCTAAAATTGTTTCTATTTCTTCACCTGCTACTTTTAATATATCAATTATAATTCCATCATTTCCTGGAGCCTTTCCTTTCTTCATACACTTAATTGCATGTCTCACTTCTTCATTTAAAATTCTGGGCAATTCGGAAGATGTAAAAGATATAGGAGGTATTTGTTCTTTATTACTATATAATTCTTGATAAAAATCTTCTACCAATTTCATGATGTCATCTCTCTTTTTAGTAATAATTCCATCTTTTTTTCTTATTGCAGATATAAATTTCCTACCAATACCAAAATGTTGTTTAACATTTTTAAGACTTTTATTTTCTTCTACAGCTTTCCCTTGCTATTTCACAGTTATACTTTCTTATATCATTTTCAACTCTTTTCCGTACCATTTTACAAAATTCGAGATATTCAATTCTTTTTAATACATCATTTTTGTATATCTTCATATTCCTTCTTTTCTTCATAAATTCTCTAGTCTCAGTAGAAATTTTATTAGTCAATTGCTGCTTTTTTCTACCAGCTATGTTTGTTGTAGTTTTTAAAAGTGTATCAGTTATTTTCATATTAATTTCATTCAAATCTGAAACATGTTCAAAATCTCCTAACACTTGAAACCTATTTGTAAGTTCTAATTTAAATTCATTAGAATGTTTCTGAAGATTAGGAATATCAACTGTAAATATTGTTTTTCTTAATATTTTTTGTCTCTCTAGTTTTACATTAACATGTAACTTACACCTTACTAATCGATGATCACTTCCTGTGTTAAATTTATTAAGAACATTACAATCTTGAAATATGTATTTTCTGTTAGTCAAAATATAATCCAATTCTGCTGTACCTTCATTTGGATGCTTCCATGTCCATTTCCTTTTAATATTTTTCTCAAAAAATGAATTCATAATATAAAGTTTTTCTTTTTCTGCAAACTCCACAAGTCTATGTCCTCTCTCATTTCTATTACCATAACCAAAATTACCTACAGCAATTTCATCTTTTATTTGTCTACCAATTCTAGCATTAAAGTCTCCCATAACAATTTTAAAATGTTGTTTACTCTGATCAAAAGCCTTTTGTACATCCATATAAAAATCTTCTACTACTTCATCACTATGAGAACTTGTTGGGGCATAAACCTGAATTATCTGCATTTGGTATCTGCTATTAAGTTGTATAACTAATCTTGCCACTCTGTCCGATACACCATCAATCTCCACAATATTGTTCTTCCACTTTTTATTTATAATGAATCCTACTCCACTTGTATTTCTAATATGTGTGCCTTTATAATAGAGTATATGTCCACTTTTTAAATCAATTGTTTCTTCTCCTTTTCTTCTAACTTCACAAAGTCCAATAATGTCCCATTTAATATAAGACAGTTCTTCTTCTAATTCTTGCAATCTTCCTTCACTTGAAAGTGATCTGCAGTTGTAAGTACCTAAATAAAAAGTCGTCATCAAATGGCAGCCTGGGTCCACAATCAGGGAATTCTTAGCACCCTCCGCCTTCGGCCACCAACCGCTGCCTTGGTTGGTGACTTTACAGCTTCCTGGGAATAAGGGCCATGCTTTATTTTTGTCTGTCATAATTGTATATATGTATTGGAAAAATATTTATCATTTGCACAAACATTCATTCTGTCTTATCAGGCACTGAGAAGAAAGACCATGGTGTTTCTTGATCTTAAACTCAGAGGTAAAAAGCCAATAAACTCACCACGCTGGCTAATGCGTGTTGGTGAGCAGCCCATCCATGTTCGTATACTATATGAATAATCACATAGTAATAACAGCTGCAACGACAAGAACGTATGGAGTGGACATTAGGAATTTGCCCTGCTCGGTTCCTTTAAGGCCTCCAAGAGGAATCAAAGGGTCTCCTTTCAGTTAATAGCAAACTCCTTTCTGCAGCCATATATATATTGTACCAATCGGAATGAAAGTGAAAATCGAATCTAACCGCAAAAACAATATCTGCACTACAAGGGCGCCATCTAGGCATTTGAGCCTAGAAAAATTTATAAAGTAGGCAGATACGCGCTGTTAAGATTCCACTTTCTTTAAATATTCCGACCGTTAGCCCAAGTCACTAGCTCAGCGGAGACGCAGAGATAAAAATCTATAAATTTTATATCTTAAATAAAAAAGAATAAAATAAGCCACTGCCAGTAATTAACATACAAACCTTTATTTATGCACATATATATAAGATTTAAAATTTTGAGGAATAAATTTAACGTTTATAATTTTATATTGATCTGTAATTCTAAATTTAAGTAGATTGCAAATAATGAGTTTACTATTTATTTAGAGGGTCGAGTATGAATGGACTACATAGGTCTGCATTTGAAAGGAAAATATTCTTCCCTGATGTAACCTTAGGCAACAAATTTCGCAATCAACTGGCGCCAATCCATCTGATACATTCATGTATTCAATGTAGCATGATATGACAACACAAAATACTATATTGTCAGGAATGTACATCTGAACAATAAGTAGAAATAGAGAAGACATTGACTCTCCACCAACAGGAATGTGACATCTGTTGGCAAGTAGATCAATAAACAAAAAACTCCATAGGAATGGACTGCGGTCTTCTGCTGACTTACAAACCCATCCATAGGCAAACAGAGGGTGTGTGGTGTATATCTATAATCCTGCCCGTAGCGGACCTCATACTACATCTACTAATTACACAAATATATCCAATCCATTGAACCAATTCAACTACGAAATGAATAACCTAAGATTACCCTCCCTTAATACAACTTTACAAAACTATATAGCCATTCACGCCCGACTTAATTTTAACATTTAAATACGTTCGCACAGATTTGTTTAAAAATGTTGGGTATAGATCGATTACATAGATTCCACGGTCAAAAACATTTCAAAATAAACATAAACGATCAAAATACAAAATTATTGATACCGACAATCGCAGAGGGAAACTTATAAGTAACCCAATAGTATTCACCATAAGATACTTGCGTTGTCACCAATAACTTAAAAGACATCCGAATAAATACATTTTAGATACTCACCGTAAGGTATCATTATTTATCGAATGTCTATATATTTTGATCAAATATGAAAACCAAAATATAATTAACCGCAAACGAATCCATGCAAGCGTCTATAAACAACTTAAATTTCATACATATAAATAATCTTTACAATAAGAAAAAAAAAAATGGAAATGATGTTTATCAATCGGGAAACATATAAATTAAACATTATTAATTTGATTTAAAAACTTAAACGTCAGATAGAAGTTCATAAGCTTGAACGAAAGTTCTTAGTTATTTTTTTAAATTTAGAGTTCATGTCAATATAGCTTACAGTATATGAGTCCAGGTTCCTGTTGGCAATTCCACGGCATCTCCATTGGAAGAAAATGTTCTGGAGGTAGCATTAGCTGGTTCCATTCTGGTATCACAGTCTTTTCATTTTTTTTTTTTTTTAAACAAACAAAAAAATGAGAGAGAACGGCAAGTGCGTCTTACCGTTGTCATCAAATCAAGTTGGAAAAAACTGACTGGAACTCAATATTTTTTCTTTTTATAGTCCTCCTATGGATTCCATGAACAAAAACATCACTGTTCTGTTTTTTCGTTATGGTCCGGGCCTTTATTTGGCTTCCATTGGTCAAGCTAAAATCCCTTTCTTCTCTTATCTAACTTTCCATCTGACTTTTTAATTAAACAGCTTTTAGATAATTAATAAACAATCATTTCCATTTATAGATTACAGGAATTAATTAATACCTGTTTTTATTTTAACTTACGTTATTTTTTTATTAAAATATTTTTATAAATCTTTTTTTTATAAAAAATACATTCAAATACCTTTTTTTATTTATTAAAAAAAAATATTTTTAAAGTTTAGCATCTGTGCGAATGTATATACGTATAACAAACATTTTTAATTTTAGCGTTTAGTTTTTTACTTTTATTTGCGAACTTTTAAGTTTTTATTTTAAATTAATGTAACAACATATTTATATATCGTTACAATATATATATATAAAAGCAAACTCCACACAGTAGTGTCACCCAGTGCAAGCCTTAGTAATCAATGGATGCAAGATGGTTTGTGCAAAAAATTCCTATCTAGTGCTTATTAATCCAATATTCCCAAATTAGTTTCTACTTGTGGCTTTCATCAGTGAGAAGCTTGGATCTGAGAGCATTGCATGTAGATCTTAGGATTTAATGCAACCCTCCACCAATTACCTTTTACCTATTTAGTTAACTATAAAACTGTGAGGCCAAGATGAAAACACAATAATGTTTTCAATACAAGCTCTTTCATTTTTATAATTATGTAGACACTAGATAGTGATTTATGCACAAACCTTCTTGAATTAATTGGCTTGCACTGGATGGCACTATTGTATGGAAAATTTTCTAGTGTTTAAACAGCTCGTGTAAGCATAGAAAATTCTGATTATGTGATGTTTTAGTAGTTTTAAATATATAAATAATATTGCATTTTCAACTTTGAGCAATTTCAAAAGTCATTGTAGATCCTTTTTTTTTTTTTTACAGAGTCAAAATGTTGTCATTTTTCATACAAACATATGTGTTACACATGCTGTTAGATGGCATAATTAGGTGTTTATTGATTGGATAAACTGAATTAAATTTGAAAAAATCATTATGCAATGGATCAATAATGGTTTAAAATGATGACATGATTTCTGAAATGGCTACAAATAAAAAAGGGCTAATAAAAATAGAAGGCAAATTAACTTTTAAGTATCCCACTATGTAGTAAAATCCTTTCTGGAAATTCTTCATAGATAAATATGAAGACAGAGACAGAACTCATCTGGCTTGTCAATTATTGTGTTTATCTTTTGTTTGATTTTTATGATCATATCAATACAATATCAAACCCTCTATCTAAGATTATTTTACTACTCATGCTTGTTTTAATATTTATTTAAAATAAACACTCTATCAGTGTTGTGATTTTATTATAATTATCACCACTATATAAATGATTTATGACTCTGTATTATATAATATCTTGACTTTGTACTTTCATAAGTTAAGAAATTTTATATTTTTGAGTACTGTAGCTGGACTCTAATGTGTTCAGATTTAATATTTTATTGCTTTACTCAGAAGAAATTTAATACTTACATAAATGTTCCTTCTCTCCAGAGATGTATAACACATGCACACTTTCACAAAAAATTAAATGCACCTAAATATGGATTGAGAATATATAATAATCATCACCGTCATTAGCAGAGTTACTCTATAACTTCTTTGATTTATCTATTCATCATTGCATATTTTGTAATCAAATATGGAGCTAGGATGAATGAATGATTATTTTCACTACATATTTTAAGAAATTAGGTAAATTCTTGCCACTGTATGTTTGTAATTTAGACTCAGTGAGTTAAATGCGAAGATAATTAAAGCTTCATGATTTCAAACCTAAATGCTTACAGACTGGCTTAGATATATAGAAAGACAAGTAGAGAAGAGGGTGACTGCCCTTTTCTTGTAAAATTCTTTGTCTTGTGTTATTCAAAAAGCCACCATAACATTTGATTGGCTGTCAGATAAGTATTATAATTATAATAAGTATGAGTGGTTTGCAGCCTTTCAATTTAAAAACCTATATTTTGACCTAAAAATTATTAAGGATAAAAGAAAAGTAGATTCCATATTATCATGTGTATTCTACTTTTCTTTTTTTTATCTTTAAATTTTAATTTAAACTTTTGTACTATTCAAGCAAAGAACTTCTTCAGTTTCATGAATTACTGATATTTAAAAAATATTTGATAGAACAATGTTAATTTAATTAAATTTTTATGTAAAATTAAAAAAATTCTCAAGTCTAATTTAATTGCATTATTTCTAATTTTTCACTATGAACTTCTTCAAAAGGATTTCAAATTACCATTTCTGCTATTATCTATTTTTTGATGCAATTATATTCATTTGTTACTGGAATTATTTTCAAAATCTTTGATTCCTTATTTAGAGCAAAAAAATTTATTCTCATTAGAATTTATTTATTTTTTCAAAAATGAGATATTTGACTATCCCATACTTTTTCCAACTTTCAATTAACTCCATACCTTGAAGTTTTATTGTTTTACCAAATACTCTCATAATCAGTGTTCTTTTAAATTTGCTTTATTAATCTTTTTGGTACAAGTATGCAATGCAGGAATAGTTATTGGGTAAAAATAATGAGGATGACCATCATTGAGATGATGGATTCTACATTAAGATAATGCATTTACTTTTGAGCATTCAAAAAATCAAATAGATATTGTTGATCTTTCCTTTATAGCAAACTATGATCTGTATTAAATTACAAATAGATAATAGTTTATCCTGCTAAAAATTGATGTCAATTTGGTGCCATCTTGTAATAATAATATTAATAATAATGATAAAAATTTATTACTTTTTTTTTTCAACCTCTTTGTCTTTTATTAAAAAGTATTATTGATATTTATTTAATATATCTTTTGCTTTCTTATTAGTTTAATAAATATTTTTTTATATAGAAGCATGTCCCACTTTTCTTAAAATATTAATCTTTTAAAAGTAGCATATTATATTTTCTAAACAATATAGAGATGACAAATTAGGGGAGCGTTTTTTGTTTTTATAACGTTTTTATAGGATATATTCATATTGTTTTGAGATACTTAAAATTGAATAAAAAATATTTTGAATTTTAAAACATTTAAATAGATATATTTTATTAATATGTTAAAATATGAAACATTCTTTAAGAATCCACCAGTAGGACATAGGTTTCTCCAGAATTCTACTAAAGAGAAAAAAAAAAACATTATTAATCAGACTACCCAATTGTTTGCTTGGTATATACTGAAGCAATGGATCTGGAAGTCAAATCCATGCTTCACAGCCTTACATAAACCAACCGGTATTTCAAACCTGGTTCCTGTATGAAAAAAGTATTTTACAGAATTTTGCATTAAATAGAAATAATTTATTAAAGTAAATGCAATTAAAAAAATTATTTTTCATAAAAATATCTTTTGTCATAATTTATGAAATAGGCATGTATGTGTGGTAAACATATATGTATAAATTAATGCAGGGTTCTGTTAAAACTAAAATTAAACTTTATATATATATATATAAACACACAATATAATATTTTTTTTTATTCTTATTTTGAAAATATTTTGTGTGGTTCATTTTAGATAAGCCTTCCAATATTCCTGAATTAATTAATTTTAAATTAGAGTTTCATTTCAGGGCAATTAAGTATGGTCTCCTTAATAAGAAATTAGAAGGTAAATCAAAATTAGATTACAAAATCTTAAAGTTTGATTTTGTAAAAGAAAATTGTTTTGAAACAAAGGAGAGTGGAGCTTGTCAAGATTGAATGATACAAAATACAATAGAGTGAGTTTGGGCTAAAAAGTATAAATAGTGGAGAGAACAAAAGAAAGAAGATCAAATCAAATTATATTTTGATGAAGAGATAGAATGTTACATGATATTGTTGAAATGCTTAAGTTTTTGTACGAGACCATGTATGGCGGCTAGCTCCATTAGCTTTGCCTGCTGTCTGGGCCTCTATCCAGCAGAATGCCGAAGCTATAGGGTTTTTAAGTAAATTGAACTGTTGAACTTCTGCCTGTGGTCTGTACTGGTGCTTCATGGATCAAACATGCTACCTGTAAAATGAATTTCCTGTTGTAAAATCAATCAAGGTATCGTGGAAATTGTACCATCGCCAAGACCCAAAATCCAGTGCCGGTTACATTTTAAAATACTCCTCACAAACTTTTTACCTTCCATTTTGTTCTCATAAATCTTCATTTGTCTTATTAATATTAAATCTTTGATTTCTTATAAAGTAATTTAATCAATGTAACTTTATACACTATGTAATTTAACCCTCGATCATTCTTTATAATTTTCATGCTTTCCTTCGCTATTCCTTATTTCTTAAATCAAATCTGTATAATATATTTTGCTTATTATTTATGCAGTATTAACATTTATCTATAGGGGTATATTTTTAATATTTTATATTACTATTTATATAATATGTCTGTTTCGATAGTTTGCCAATTCGATCTCCTCGATAAAGCTTATTCGTTCCTTCATACATTTGAGAGCTATAAGAGATATTTTATAAAAAATAAAGGGAAGGGAAATTATAAAAAGTCTTAAATCAAGTGTACAGGGCAAATTATTTATTCAAAGTATTTATAAAGATTTCTTTTAGCCTCGTTTTATTGGGAAGATTTCTCATTTATAAAATAAGTTTGCGTTAAACCTATGGTTATTGTGTGCGTGCAAGCTTGGATTAAAATCAAATTATTTGATGTCATTAGTCTTCAAAGAACCCAGCAATGTATTACTGCCAAGTCTGGGTTCTGGGAAATCCATTTTTTTAGTGCTGCTTTTATTTCATTAATTCTCTAATTAGCTTGGGAAAGTTATATTATATATTCATTTTCTGCTGGGAGAGTGTCTAGAGTTTACCTTTGGATTCACAAGATCAAAAAAAAATCTTTTATTTGCCCGGATTATCATGGCCACCCAATTTATTTAAATATTCTTCGATTTTCTCAGGATATGAAGGATTTACGTAAATGTTTAGCTAGCTGAGCTGGGCTGGCTGACTTTTTGTTCTTTCACCTGAAATTTGTCTTTGTGCAAATGCACATAAATATTCCCATTTCTTTTTTTTTTATTTGGGCTTTCATGTTCAACTTCATACGAATTCAGATCATCTGGTTAATTTTATTTCCAGGCATTAATAAGATTCCTATGCATCAAGTAGTCATCAGCAATTATTTAGGCTTTCGCATTTGACAGCAAATCAAGTCTTTAATTTTTTGTTAATAATGGGTTTGGGGTAAATACTATTACTTTCAATATAAACTAGATTTTTGTTTTTGTGCATCACTGTCTTCCGATTAATTTCCTGGAGCCAGACTAAATGAAATAATATTGTAAAATTTTATTGAGTTATTAATAAATTATTGTAAAGTCATTCACAAAATATGTTAAATGAGTAAATGTTAAGGTGGGTTAGGTGGCAAACAACTTTCTTACCACAAAAGAATTTTAGATTTCAATATTGTGCTTTTATTTAATGATTTGGGAATGTGTTATTTGGAAATAGCAGAGAATAAAGCCTCCAATTTTATTAATATCCTTATTAAAATATCTATTCTTAATATAAACTAAACAGTTGCTTCTATCTATTATGTATACATATTTTTAATGTTTATCTATTTGTTAATCTCCGATGATCCAAGTATTGCATAACTTATCTTTCACACATGCCCTGAGTTATATATCATTACTTGAGTTAATGTAATGACTTAATTTTTAGTTGATTATTTCTCCCTGATGATAGTGGGATGGGCAGAAGAATATAGATCTATGCGTGTCTTGGATATGTTGTTGATTTGTTGTTAGATTCGAAAAATAGACAAATAGGGCAGAGTCCATAGTATTCCTGATTTTTATATCTTGCATATGATTGGTCTCGAAGTACTTTCATCTAGATTTCAAACTGGGTTAAACCAGCATACACATTCATCCAGCACAATACCAAACAAAGAAGCATATAAAATTTTCTGATTTATTATTTTCAGCATTAGTAATTCATTCTAAAGATGTTTATTGTATGCTTCAGTAACCAATGGCCTCCAGATAGTAGCACTCTAACTAAATTCAAAGACTAGTTTTTGGCTATTGACTTTCATCAGTGAAAAAATTGAAAGACTAGTTTTTGGCTATTGATTTTCATCAGTGAAAAAATTTAAATTTGAACATATTTAACACTGACTTTTACTTTTTTATTCTATCTAAACTAATAACTTAAAGTTGTGTTCAAATTGTAGACTAAAAAAAATAAAATTATTGCTCCTTATGCAAATGTTGAAAATAAGTATAGTAAACCATTTGATATTGTGTCTTATACCATCCTTGACAAAAGATTAAAAGTGATACAGATATCATAAAATTGATAACATACGAATTAATAGTATTTAATTAATGTCAGACATATAATTATACTATCAAGATGCTATTACTCATCAAATAGTTTAGCAAAAGACTTTCAGCTGAAAGTAATTAAATGCTGGTGGCTTTTTATATTTTTTCAGAAAGATGATTATTTAGAAAAAGTAAAAATTATATAATTATTTTTTGTTTTAATTTTTTAGCTTAAACAAACAATAAATAAAAATTTAAATCCTACCAATAAATCCACAAGCCAAAGCAACTGCATTAACAACCATTTCATTTCTTTGTTCTTTGACTAATATTTTAATACTTGGATTGTCATAGCGTCTACAAATCATAAATAAAATAAACTTGGTACCTAAAAAGAAAATAAATAATAACTGAATAAATTTAAGATATATAAGTTTGTCTTATAAATTAATATATCTGTATTTATTAGAAAATAGCTTTTATGTAAATTTAAATTTGTAATTGAAATTGTTTTTATGGACTATTTTTTTTTTATATTATGCTACATATAATTGTCAGGTATTGTATTTAGGCTATTGATAGGTCCACATAAATAACAAGTAAACAGTGCATAAACAAGAGATCCTGCTGTCTGTTAGAATAGAATGTTGGTTTATCAAAGGATAAGCACTATTTCTGAACTAAATAGTGGTTTTTATCTCACTCTTCTTCGGTTACTTAAGTTATTGTAGGGCCTGTTCATTGAGAACCTCTTATGCCATCAGAAATCTTATACTAATGAAATTGGGTTTGTGTTATAACATACCCATTCTTTAACTTCATGCATAGCATTTCTGATTCCCTTTCCCTCTCTTTTTTAGCTCAAGTCCTCAAGAACTAAAAAAGCAATGATGGGAATAGACTTAGTATAGTGGCATTTCTTAATTGTCATCTTTATATGAGGCACTGATGAGCCAATTTAGAATTGAATTTAAGTGAAGCAGAAGTTAGTCTCATACAGTTTCCTATTTTCTGTTATTCTTTATACTCTCATTCTTAAAATACTGCAGACTAATATCTTTTTTAATTGTGCAATTTTTAAAATTAATTTTATTTCACTAATTTCGTTGTTTTTATATTTATCTTTCCATATGTTATATGATGTTTTGCTCACATGAGCTGTCTTATTAATTATACTTGGAGACATTCTTTGGTTATGTTGATAAATCTACCTCAAATGTTAATGTTTCATTATAAATTTCTGAAAATATTTTGTAGTGTTTTTAAAACACTTTTGTTTTTCAAATCGAAAGTATTTAGAAGGAAATGTCATTACTGAAAAGAAAATATGCATATAGGTTAACAAAAAAATATATATTACTAGATATAACAATTAAATAAACTATTATTTTTCAGACACTTCAATACTATCGTATAATTTAAAAAAACTTACCAATTCCAATGCATATGATAGAAATAGTCGGAGCTTGTATATCAATAGTAATATGATTATGAATTAAGACTTCAATAGCTTTTTCAATAACCATAAGTGAAGCCATCACCATCATGACAGTAACAATTATTAATGTAACCGGTTCAAGACCTTTACGACCTTAAATAAAGCAACAGTACTTCAATACAACTTAGAAAACATAACTATCTTTAAACATAAACATAGATCTAATTTTAAAGATTTCAGTTTATAACAAAGTGGTACATTATATTTGTAATCATTTCATTACATTTTTATTTCTAGATTTTTTATCCCTCTCCCTCTTTTTTTTTTACTTTCTACTTTTAAAATATGTCTAAATTCGCTTGTTTAATTGGGAAATTTACTTTTTTTTAATTCTTACTTTTATAATAATAAATATTCTAAAAAGATGCTATTTAAAAAAATATATATACATTTTATTTTCATTTGAAAATTAAAAAATAATTTATTTCCTGTTACTTAAAAAAATATTATTTTAATTCATTTTAGATATCAGTCACTACGACGAATGAAAATAGTGTTGCCATTGCAAAAATAACTTTGTGTAGTAGAGTTTTTTAAGTATTTCTGTAGAATAATATTTTTTTGATGTCATCAACAATTTCAAAAAAAAAAAAATGGATTTGTAAAGAAAAAGTCTTGTCAAATAAAAATTTTAGAATGGGAAACATGAAGAAGATTCCCAGTGGAGTCCTACAAATCAACCATACAAACTACTTCTTACTTAGTATCTACCATGTAATTCTTCTGCCTAAAGAACTTCAAGTACTAAAAAATTAAATTATGGATATTATGAAAGCAATAAAAAAAGACTGGTCAGAATCAGTGCAGAATGTGTAACATGAGGAACAAATATTCCTAAATTATAAAATAAAAATTAAAGTTGTATAGAATTCTTATATTTATTAATGTTCAAAATTAAAGTTTATGCATTCAAAATATGGACATTATAAAAGTTTTAAAAAAGCATATTTTTTTTCCATATGTCATAGCATCATACGGGAGGCGAACCCATAA
This sequence comes from Epiperipatus broadwayi, assembly GCA_028023455.1. Lineage (NCBI taxonomy): Eukaryota > Metazoa > Onychophora > Udeonychophora > Euonychophora > Peripatidae > Epiperipatus > Epiperipatus broadwayi. The sequence continues at coordinate 27,877 of JAQFVV010006929.1, read as the reverse complement.
CCGTCTGCAACCAACTACTGCTTGCAAGGCAGCTGCGATGACCTCTCCGCTAACAATGCTTGACAAAGCATATTTTAATTGCATTTGAATCATTAAAAATCGTTTATTATTGTAAATTCTGTGAATGATTAAACTATATTGGCATAAGATTATGAACATTCAAGTTTTATAATAAATAAACTTCATAAAAAGTAACTTAAAAATAATTTTGAAATTTACTATCTGAAAAAGGTAAATATTTAATAGCAGAAAGTGAAAAAAACTGGTATTGGAAGTACAGAAAATATATGGGCTAAAAGAAAACAATGTATCTTGCAGTTATATTTAGCAAGAAAAAAATAATGATAATATTCTGGAGAGAGTATATAAAAAATGGAGAGTTATAAAAATAAGCTGGCAAAAAAAAAAGAATAAAAAGACTGTATGAAACTCCGTTACAAAGTATAATTCTATATAGAACAGAAGTGTAATAAGAAAGTAAAAGAAACTAAGAAAAATGTGTCTCTTAAAAAGAAAATATTAAAACACTATATCATATATAATAATGAATAGAATTATTCTAAAATAATAATAATGCTCAGAGTAATTTAGTACAGTAATCAAGTTGCAGATTTTGGAGTTCAAAGTTCATAAATAACTTCACTCTATCATTTCTGATGCTCATACAAACTTTAAAAAGTAATTATTTCTCACTAGATGGCAACAAGATGGTTGAGAAAGGTAATGTAGTATGCAAAAGAGTTGGATAAAGAATTTATACCAGTATATTTGTACAAAAGATGGGATGATTGTGTTAGGAGGATTATTGAGTGTTGTAGTGGTAAGTATGTTATAGTTGTAAGTAATGGGATAAAATAATAGATTTATTAATAAAGAATAGGGAGTTAGAGAGATGGAGAACTAGTATGAAAAGTAAAAAGAGTTTAAATATATATAGAAATAAACAGAATATTAGGTGCGAGTTAATATATAATAATAGTAAGGAAAGTAGTTTATTGTTTAAGGATCGAACAGGATCTTTAGCAACAAGAGAATATATATGTAAATAGAAAAATATGGGTGATTTAGTCTGTAAATTATGTAAGAAAGTATAGAAAATATTAGGCATCTGTTAATTGAATGAAAATACTTGAAAACAGAAAGGGCACATATAATGAAGTTATGGAAAAATAAATATAAAAAAATTGATTATACAGAAAAGTGGATTATTGTTTTTTATGATGGGTTTGGAAAAAAAATAAGGGGGATTTAGATATAAAGGCCATAGAATTGACAAAGATTATGTGGTGGAAATGGGATGGAGTAGAATATGGGAAAACTTAGACTGGGGAATGTAAAAATAAGTAGCTAACAGATTTCTCTGGGCATAATTGCTGAGAGATTCTTGACTTTGTTTAAGAAGAAGCTACAGTACATCACATCACATCAACATTTAAATAAGCATATTGGAGATCATATAATGTTCTTGTTTATAATGAAGTTCTGACCAATTAATCATTCAATTATATTTTATACATAATAATAATGTTGATATAAGGAATGGTATAAAAATTATATCTAAGTTGGACTATCAGACTATAAGGGCAAAAAAATATTTTTTTATTCACTATTAAAGTTGATAACATCTAATAGAAATAGGTGTCCCATATTAATTTGTCAAAATAATATGAATAAAGCTGTGAAGAATACAATTTCCAAAATCTAACTTCCAAGATTTTAAATAGGAACAAACATGCATAATATAATAATTATTCTGAAGCCAATTTATTTTTTGTATAATTTAATTACATATATTAATTATAAGTTATCTAACAAGTATATTGATTTTTTGGTAGAAGCATAATTACTTAATACTTTGATAATTTTAGTACATTCAAATCACTTGATTCTTTCACATTTTTGAGACTTTTAGTCAATTATTAGAATAATTGCAGGAATTCGAACTTTCAAGGCATTTTTATTTTATGAAGTCAAGCTAAAAAATTGATTTTAGAAATAATTAGGTGCCATATTGAAGTATCCTCTTTTTTATTTATTGATAAAATGTAAAAAGTAAACAATAAGAATATATTTATATTAAAGAGAAGTATTTTCGATTACATTGTAATCATTATCAACTAAAGTAATTATTTCTTTAATTTTTCTCTTTTTATGATGTCTTTCTTATTTTAATATTCTTATATGATCTGGCATAAAAGTAAATCCAAAAAGAGAAAAATTAAAGAGGCAATCCTTATAAAACAATTTAAAAATTGTATAATAAATAGGCAATCTGCTAACATCGGGATACACAGTCCTTGGCAAATCACGTAATGTCTGGGTTGTTTTTTTTTTGTCTTGTTACTTCAGTTGATAATGATTAGAATGTAATTGAAAGAACTTCTGTTTATTTAATATATATGTATATATTGCTATTGTCTATTGTTATAGCAAGGGATAACTTGTTATTTTACATACATATGTATATTTCTATTTTATGTTGCATTCTCTTTGTTTTACTTTTGTTTTTTAATGTTTCATTGCTATCCATCTTGAACACAACAATATAAAATGTTTGGTAAAGTTGATCACAATCATATTAATAACTAAACACTATTTCAAAGTGCAAAAGAGAAAGCAATCGTAAAGAACTCCTGTATACTACGAAAAATAAAACAGATTACTGGCTCAGTATTGAAAAATAATTTCTCAATTTTGAAAGCAATCAATAAATGTTACTGGGAGCAGCGTAAATAGCTAAACAGAGGGTAGGTTTTACTGAGGAAATACTACCTATACAATGACTAGGAGTTGATTTGGAATTGAAATCACATATAACGTTGGGTATATATATTGAACGTAGTCCAATTTTCATTTTATTTATACTTTAGGGTTTTATTGGATATTTAAAACTCAGCACATTTTTATAACGCGTATAAGATAAAATAATTAAGTAAATGAGGAATTTCTGACAATATATTTGTTTATTCGAAGAATAGATAACTCTGGTTATAAAACAATTCAAAAATTCTTCACTGAAAGTCACTAAGGATCAATCAATTACTACCAGATGAATAAAACATTTATTATTAATAGTGAAAAACATTCAGTAGGCGTTTATTATAATGCATTTAATAAGACGATTTAAATTTAAACCATGTATTCAATAATTTTAAACAAATAGAAATATATTTTTTCTAATTAATATTTAATTACGTAATAGGTCTCACGGCTTCATTAATTTATAACAGATAATAAAATCAAATGGATTTTATATTGGAATATATAATCGATGCGTTTAAAACGAAAAAATTGCATTTTCAACTACTGTATATGATTTATCATTAAATATTTAACGATCTTTAAATATCTGAATATAAGGCCTTGAATATTTAAAATTAAAACAATTTGTTTGTCACAGCCCTATATGAGAGCTTTAAAAGCTATTTTATGTATCTAATTTATCTCCTATTTATCTTTTTCTTATTATATATAAATATATAGGTAAAGAATCTTATAGCATAATGGTTAGCACGTCTTACTATACTTATGACTTAAGGTTTGAATTTGAGACAATATTACTTTTTTTTACATTGATTCTCTATAAAAGGATGCCTTCTTTGCCTTGAAGTAGTTCTATAAGACTGTTTTATCTTTTCACATACATAATCTTCCTATTGCAAATGATTATATAAATAGAAAATAAAATTTCTAAAATATATTTTAAATATTATACATTCTTTTTCAAATAAACTTTATGAGTTTCTAAGCAGTGGTTTTTAAAATTAAACATGAAAAATATTCAAAGCTTATGTTTTTTTTTTACCATGAGGGTATAGGTAAATCTTTTTCTTGGACATAATTCGATTAGTATACCAAATAGCTATAGAAATTACTACATCAATGGCATTGTCTACAACACTATACAAAAGCGATAGAGATCCGGACAGGTAAGCTGCTGCACAATTCCCAAATAACAGAAACTGCAAAATAAATTGTTTGAATTTATAAAAATTGTGAATGTTAGAAATGCAATCATATTTTTTAATATTTCAAAAATAATATTAAATAATGTTTTTTATTAAAAAAAATATATACTAATTTTAAGTATTTTTATATGGAATGTAATAGCATATAAAAGCTATTTAACTCGCTGAAGAAGAAGCTGTAAGTAGTAACCAAAAACAATTAAATCAAATTAATGTAGGCCTAATACTTTCGAGGTTTCCCCTCATATTCATGGCCAAAATAAGTTATAAAGCATTGCTGAAATGTTACTAAATAATAAAATATACAAATGCGAATGCAAATTAATTTGTCCATTTTCTTGAAATAGAAAAACATGTGTCGCGTCTATTGATGGCATTGTTATCACTGATAATAAAATACGCCTCCTTGATTTTTCTTTTATAATCATTGGCTTCGGAGCATACTATCTTGGAGTTGCAGGGTTCAAACACATGGCCAGCCTGCTTCTCATGTTCGAAAAATATGTGTATTTGTAAAAAAAAAAAAATACAAAAATAATATTTATTTATTTTTTCTTATTAAGTATTATCAAGTTGACATTAATTTTCAGCCATAATATGAATATTATTCTAAAATGACCTAACCATCCATTGATATTTTAGTCTGTTTAAAGGCATGTTCACTCAAGTGCTAATGGATTCTTCCACTTCATTGCAAATCACTCTCTTCTATAATTATTGATCTTTCTAAGTATTATATACTTTTCTAATGAATTAAATTATTATTTTTTGATCAATTGTACATTGAAATTTCAGATCTAATCTGATTAAGTATTTATTTGTTCATTTTCTTTGTTATGTATAAAATTTTCAAAAACTCTTAACTCGCACTATAAATAAGGAATATCTTTCTAAACTTTTTCTATATCCAACTTTTATTTTCACAAAAAAATCACAAGAAAATACATTTTTCAGATTTTTCATTGCTACTCAGTCTTGTGTTGATCAGCAATGAATTTATCCTTTGTCATTGATGAATGATTAAGGAGGCTAAAACTGTTAAATATTTATATGCTTTTTTACTTTCATTCTTTGTTAATTTTTCAATTGACAGAATTGAAATATTTATATTTTCAATTATAAATGTGATATCATCTCAATAACTAAATTGTTGATATTTCATCTATTATTTGACTCCATCTAATCTGGTTTTCCTTATCATTTATATATACAAAAATAATTACAGTGCATAATGCTTTATTGAAATAAATATCCAAATATGACCTCTGTGAATATGTATATACACAGTGCTGCCTAGCTGCTTTGCTCATATGAAAATTAGAATTTAGATAATAAAGGAAGAATGAGAAATTCTTCTAATAAAGACTGATATTATATTTTCCATTATAGATCTGAAAGTATAAAACAAATGAAAAAAGTATAGGAATAATTAAATATTTAATTGTTTTTTTTTATATATCTAAAAAAAATATATTGTTATTATTATTATCATTGGAAAAATTACATGGTTTATCACCTGGTCTAGGGAAGGTGAAAAAGTATGCTGTTATTATTGCAAAGGTACAGTTTTTAAATATTTTCTTAATAGTCAATTATCCTAACTATATTTTCAATACAATAAATTTATTTTCTTCTAACAATATACTATAATACTTAAAATTCTTCATTGTAATATTCACTAATTTTGAACTCATTTTTATATATTATTTTTAAGTTATTATTCATAACAGTATATTTTATAAAATGTTGAATAATTGAATAAATAAATAATTATTGTTTTATATGAATCATTTTGGAAACTAGGATGAAAGTATCTTCTGCAAAGTAACTAAAAATTAAAAATTATATTTTTTAAGTAAAATGTCTATGCAATTGGAGATAATAACAGATATATAATAAGTTAGTTATATCTTAGTATTTATTTATACAATATTTTATTAATATAATAAATTTTATACTGTTAACTTTAGGTTACTATATATATAGTAACCTAAAGTTCATGTCACAATCAGGTAAGAGCAAAAGATGTGCAGATTATATGGAGTGCGTTTGATATTGTTTTTGCTCTTATGAAAAGTTAAATTAAAATAAATGCATATTTATTTTCCATATAAAATAAATAATAACAATTATTACAGAATTTAATAACATTAATTTAAAATCAATAAATTTCTCAGGGTATTCTTAAAGATATATGGTAATAATCTTGCAATATTCTTAATTGCTTATATTCTGTAAAGAACTGCTCTGATATAAATTAATATATCCTTTTAAATAAGACTAGCAAATTAACTCTCTCTGTCCTAAATTAAATATAATATTCAATTAATTAATTCTCAGGGTTCTTAATTAAATCAATCTTAATCATTCAATTAAAAGATGTAGTAATAATAAATGATGTATATAAATTTAATAAATGAATATGTAATTTAATAGCTCGGAAGTGTGACATTTTATTTCATCAATATGTAAAGATGATGATTTCAATAATGACAAACAAATGTATTTAAATATAACAATTGCTTTATTATAAATAACAAGTATGTAAATAAAATAACAAATTTATGGGTGAATACTAAACATATTTTAATAACAAAATTCTCTAACAATATTAATAAATATTATTGTTTGTTCTCCATGAATAAGCTAATCTTATGTCATGATTATGTGTGTTGCAAAACAATGCAATCTATTGGAGACAGTTGAATATGATTAAATCAAAACCTAACCTTACTTACAAGAAGATAGGAATGTTTTATAGTGTTCCTTAATTATTTTTATAACAATAATTAATAGATTAACAACCTCATTCTACATGAGCAGGGTAGTTCTTTAACTCTTTAGGAGCAAGTAAAAATATTTACTTATTGGCCAACAATACATATCTTCATCAATTATGACATTCATATTTTTTACTAGAATAACTTGCTATGCTTCTTATATTATATTTGAGGTTTAAATAACTAGGAGTATATATCAACTAAAAAATATAATTTACTTTATTGATACTATAAGAATATTGTATTGCATAGTATAGAACTTCAAATTATATAAATATCATAGGCATTATACAGATAAATATTTCTTAATAATTTAATTACCTACCAAAGATGTTTAGCTACCTATTAATCTGAAGTTGAATTTAATGACTAATAAAACATAAAGTAAGTTTAAACATAAACTGGTTTATTGAAGCTTATAAATTATTTAACTAAATGCAATCTGTCTCCAATATAAAATATAAATCACATATTACACTTATACCGATGTCATTAGTAACACTCTAAAGTTATTACCTGTATCTTCCTATATTGGCATTATCTTGAGAATTTTATTATTTATTATGCACTAGTAATAACTATAAAACTAAATAATTCAACCATTATAAAGAAAATTTATTAAGTAATTCCTCAAATATGTAATTCTACTTCACAAACAGTTTAGAATATTATGTTGAAATATTATTATAATATTTATAATTTACTGGTAATAATTTAATATAACCACAAAACATTAAATCAGAAGCACAAGATAATTCATTTTGCAGATTTAAATCCATAGTGACACTTAATATAATGATTTTAGAAGATTTAACAAAGCACACTTAGTAATCCTACTCTGGATTGCATAATTAGCACATTAATCCATTTTAGAATGTCTGCTGATCTATTTATGCTGTTTATCACATTTTCATATTATAGCATTTATAATCATAAATCCATTATTATAGAACTGAAGATAAATTGTAGATTTATGTAAAGAGAATAGTTTAATAACTTTAGAGAACACTTGTAGACTAATATCCTTATAGCTGCTGCTACAGACCAGACCATTTTCATAATTTATAAAACCTAACAAATAAATCATAATCTATGCACCAAGTTATCTTCTTTGATTTTTATTAAAAATTAAGCAATATCTCCAAAAGCTTCGAATTTATACATTGATTTAGATTTATATTGCATAAAATTTTAACTTTCATTAATCCATAGGAATGTAATCAATATAGTTTCCAAACAAGTTATCAAATGATTGATGTTTCAACAAGTATCCCATAAGCAATTTTCCAAAATTCCATTAATAGTTGAAGACAATAAATTGGATTTTCTTCACAATAATATTTGGTGATAATCCCTATTCTTGTTGTTGTAGTTCATCTATTTAGTTCAAAGAGAAGGTACATTTTACCAGTGAGGCAAAATGTCCAGAATACATTTGTCTATTTTGCCATTCTGGAGAAGATGATCAAAATGGTCCTGGATGCACTATAGTTTTACAAAGAATGATTTAATTTTGCCAAAAGATCATATTTATAGCCTCTGGTCAGCTGGTATCTTAATTCATTACCATTACCCAAAACTCTTCACTTCTTTTAAGTTTTTATGGGAAAAATATTTCCAGTTGCTATGGTAATATGAAAGAGCAGCCAATCATAGGAATCTGGATTTATTTTAAGCATGTAATTTTTTTTTATTTGTATACTTTTGTTTTTATTTTATGGTTCAGATGAATTATGCTTTGACAAAGATTGTATAAAATAATTAAAACATTATGATATTTTATATATTTTTAATAAAGTTGAGTTCAATAAAAAAAAAATAATCAAGTTTTTCGCATGCACACACAAAACATTATATATTTATCACTGAGTTGTGTTTAAGAAGAATAAGAAATAATATGTTTGGAATATAATTTCTCTAACTTAATGCCAGATAGCATGTTTATACATAAATAACTTAATTGATAATAAATAACAAAAATATCATATATTATAGTTATATAAATATATTAATAATTGTGCATAAAAAGCCTTTTGTGGCATATGGTTTTGATCCTTTATTTTAATGTTACCCAATTATTTAAGATAGAATGCTATCTAGTATTTTATAATGGAAGTAAAATAACAACAATAACAAAATAAAACATGATTAAAACAGAATAAAATTATGATATAGAGTCAATAAATGTTGAAATAAATGACTATATAACATAACAATATGCAGAATAAATAAAAACATGCCCTGTACATCTTTATATATACTACTTTATTATATATTTTCCCATTCATTTTTAATTAATCAGTTATTAATTAAATTTACTGAAGTTTTTATAAATATTCATACAATTTAAGTTTCATAGATTTGTCTTCTTTTTGAATCTTAATGTAATTTAAGGATTTAATATTTTTTGTAGTATCTACTTTAAGTCTATATGCTAAGTGGTGAATATATAAAGCAGATTTATCATCTTATCTATTAACTGCATTATGTTCTTTGGCTCTTAACCATTTTCCTGTAAGTTCATAGTAAATCATGTTGTAATGTTCACAATTAATTTTATATACAATTCATTTTTTTTTGTATTTTATATCACCTCTTATTTTATAATTATCAATTAATTTTTCTAGACTTTTACTATTTGATTATTAATATTTATATGTTTATCACTGTAATTTTTTTATTATTAAATTTTGAGATATTTTATCCATTTTTATCCAAAGTTACCATTGTCATTATAATGATTTTGGGTAGAATTGTTATTAATTAATAAAGATTTTACAATTAAAAAGTATATTTTTAGGATTAGGTTATATTAAAAATCTTCATATAATTTAATAAAATGTTTATTTTATAAAACAGCTACATTTTTATCTTTATCATTTTTATATTTAAAATTTATAATGACTGCCACTTTTTTTTATCCATGTTTGTTGTGAATCTATAAGAATAACTTTTCTTAATTTATCTTCTTTAATAATATGAATTTCTATATCTAAATATTTAATTTTATTTTCAAATTCTACTTTTGTAAATTGAATATTATATATATATATATAAAATCATTACAAATGATATTCATAGCTCTTTTATTATCAATAATGAAAATGCCCACAACATATCTAGAATAACATATTATTTCTTGATTAATTATTCTTTTTAAAAAAATTATAATACTTTCTAATTAATTTATAAATATTGATGATATTAAGCCACTAATTGCACAAGCCATAATTCATCCTTTATGTATATTCCAAAATTCATTCTTATATTTAATATATGAACTGTTATGTATTAATATTATTTGTTCTATAATATTTATTATGTTTATATCATTTATGTATTGATTAAATTTTTTATATACTTTAAAGACTTGGATATATTTTTTCAATATCCATTGTAAAAATGCTTTGGTTCCTAATCAATTTTATATTGTTTAATTTGTTTATACTTCTATCTGTATTTTTTATAGAAAATTATTCATATCCTAAAGTGCCTGTTATCCATTTATTTAAGTTTTTATAAATTCATTTGTAAAATAAAATCATTAAAATTGAATAACAATCTTAATGAATTATTATCTTCATAAATTTTAACTTTTTTAAAAAGATATGGGTTTTTATAAAAAGGATACAATAATTTAACTGATTTATATTTATAATTTTATAATCTTTCATTATTAAGGCTAAGTAAATTGTATTCTAATAGAATGATCCATGAAAAGATAATAATGAAAGTGCAATATTAAACAAAAGCATTTTAAGATAATTGCAATTGTATGTGTAGCATATAGGAACTTTGAAAATAATGAGTTGAAGCTTCATGTTAGCTAAAGTCTAAATATTGTTATAATTAAATCTTGAATATATTCATTTTTTAACAATTTATGCTAAATAATGCAGTGCCTAATTTTAATACCATACTGATGGTTGTAAATAAAATAAAGTCATACATCACGTGACTTAATTTAATAAGCTTGTAATTATAAACTAAAATAGAGAGTGTGCTAATAACTCTAACAAGCTTTGTTGATAAATGCCACAAGAGAAAGCAGTTTAAATCTCTATCTAGAAATTATTCCAAGCTCCAGATTATTTTCTATCTATTGGATTTCCTCAGTGAGGTGCTACGATAATTCAGACACTACATCCAAAATACCAACTCAAAGCCAGCACTTATCTAATAGTTAACTTTTAAATAAAAAATCTGAAATTTTCAGACACCTATATATCTTCAAATCCAACTATTTTACTTAACTAGCTATATGAGCTGAGAAATCTTCAGCCATACCTTATTAATAGCTTTAGCAATATAATATCACTTAAGACTTAAAAACAAAACTTAAAAGCACTTATCTGATAGTTAACTTTTAAGTAGAAAATGATAAAGCTTGTTAAAGCTATTAACATGCTCTTTATTTTAACATACTGATAGTTTTTTTAATTATTCATGTCATATTTTAAAACTATTGGTAATAATGGGCTAGCAGAAAATCTTTATACCGTGCCTTAATTTTTGATTATTTATTTATTCTTTATTTTTATTAATAATTTATCTAAGAACTGATTGTAGTCGAAATCTTAATTAGTTTATGCCTTCATTTTTATATCAATAGCAATGTGGTTAATTCTACTTTAGAGCAGATAATTTAATATACTCTTATCACAATGTATGTTGTGGTATTTTGAATGAAGGTCTCATACTTATAACAATAATTTGGAAACATTTATTTTATTTTTAAAATTTATGATAGCTTGTATTTCTGGGTAACTATCATCATTTAATGCCAATTCCTATTTCTGTAGAATGATTACTGGCTTCAGAGTAATAAAGGATAGTTGTGGGTTAAGTATATGTTTTTGTAAGTAATTAATGAAATTAGTATAAAGGTCTTATAGTGTAGCAGTTAGTGCATTCACTTATATATACAATCTGAGGTTTAACCTCACACCAGATGAGGATTGAGCCAATTTAGATCAAAATATTAATTGGACAGTAAAAGAATAATTAACTTTATTAGTTTGAAAATAAAAATGTCAGATTAATGTGAGTTGGTCAGGTAACTTCAGTGAATCTAATTATAAAAAAAATCAATATGTTTGTAATATAAAACAACCATCACTATTAATGGAGATGATGTTCTATGCCTATAAATCATTGAACCTATAGTTTTCTTTTAATAAAGTAAGGATCCAGTTTGGTATGGCATTGAGCATTTTGAAAATACTAGAATGACTTCAATTTTTTGTATAGTTCTAAATAGATCATTATAGGTGGTTTAATATAACTAATAACATGTAAAAAGACTTATTAGGAGTTAGGAATCATTATTTAGCACAATCACACATAAAATTATTTTAAATGCCTTTTTATTACCTCATTGACTTTTTTCTATATATTGTATTTACTTTCATTTTAATTGAAAATATTTTGGAAAACTTCAGTTTGATTTTAATCTTTTTTTTTTAATTCTTACTCCATTGCAAAAAAAAATCAAAGATCCAAAGTGGTAAGTCTAACATTATTAGTCCAATTTTGATAGTTTTTTTTTTTAAAAAAAAAATAATGCAGTGAGTAGACCTAATCAGCCAATCCTGCGAATTTTTACTATGTATTCAACGACGATTATTTAATTCATCTAATAAGAAAGGGTTATTTTTTCGATTTCTTTTTGATTGTTCAAAAGAAATTTTAGTTCAGCTGTTGCTTTTTTTAAATTTTATTTCCAGGCATTTTATTAAAAATTAATAACTTTTTATTGGGTACAATATTGCGGAATAATAAATAGTCTAATATTATTTCCTTTCACTTTAAAAATAAAAATAGCACAGTAGATAGCGATTTACAGAAGAGGTCAGCGCGACTGCCTTGCACTAGCAGGCAGTTGTCCAGGTTGCAGGTTCGCGTCCCGGCTGATGCTATGACACTTAAAAAAAAAATAAAAAAATAAAAACTCCAAATAATATAACTTTTCTGCCTAAAATCAAAGTTAAAACATGACTTTACAATATCACATTTACTAGGCACCATGTTTTTAAAAGCTAGTTAAATTCAATATTTTCTTTGTTTATTTGAACTTGTTTATTATTAGACATTTCAGATACCAATTCCACACTGCAAATTTCTGTAAATATTTTATAGTACTACAGACATGCTTGGGTTGTCAGAGTGTTGTGGTAGTAATAATTTCTATTGGTTGTCACTCTCTTAACATAATTTATTACATCTTAGTTTTACAGCCATATTACAAACTTAAAAAAATCCATTTTGAATTAAACATTGGAATATTGTAATGATAATTTCATATTAAAACTTATGTTTAAAAATAATAAGTTATTAAAAATATATTTTTTTAGTTAATACTAGTTTAGAATCAGTATTTTTCTGGAGAAATCTGAATATTTTTATATATTATCAATTACTTTTATAAATGCTTTTTTTTATTATCCAAAATAATCCTAAATCAAATATTTCTCTTAATTTGAGTTCTTCTGAATTATATTAAATAAACTAAAGAAATATAAACATCACAAGTTAAACTATGCTTTACTCACCAGATTAATTATAAGAGTAATTTTAGCTAATTTATTAGCCATTTCTTTCATTTTTTGTTCTCTTTCAGAACCTCCACTATCCAGATCTCCACAAACTTGATAAGATTCATATGCTTTAAGTAATAATAATTGAGAGTTGTAATACCTTCTGCCAAAAAAAAATAAAAACATATATTTATCTTAGTTTTTGAAATAAAAATAATAACAACTAAATATAAAACAATAAGAATAAAAATGTTTTGTATAAAAATAATCATATGTTCTGTTACTCCGAAAGTGATGTGACATCAATCTACAAAAATGATGAAATGAGCATAATAGATCTCTTCATTTGATTAAACAGATTTTCTTGAGTTTATCAGGGAGGAATTAATTTATGAGCTTTTAGCTTTTGAATTTATTATGCTACCACTACACAATAATTCACAGAACATATTTGTAGCAAATTAATTATAGCCCCATACTGGTAGATGATCATTTTTCTGACAATTTTATTAATCCTTAAATATGCTGTAGTTGAGGGAAATCTAATGTTTTATATTAAAACAGGCACAACTCTCTGCACATATTGCCACTCAATGCAAACCAGAGTAATCAATGATGCCAGAAGGCATGTGCATAAAATATACATCTAGTGCCTACTCATCCAATATTCCCAGACTAATTTCTGGCTTATGGCCTTCGTCAGTGAGGAGCCTTGGATCTGAAAGCACTGCACCTAGATCTTAGGATCTAATGCAACTCTCCAGCAGTCACCTTTCATCTCTACTTAACTACAAAACTATGAGTCTTAAATTGAAAACACTATAATATTTTCAATCCAAGCTCATTAGCTTATACAGTCATATATGTCTGAACTTAGTTCAGTACCATACATTTTGGTGACTTTGGTTCTTTAATAATCATAGCCACCACTATCCTATTAGGCAGGATTGGTTTTAAGCCAATAAAGACCACATAATTATCATTTCTTATGCTTGGTTATAACTGTTATTAAAACAGGCAAAACTCTCTACATGTATTGCCACTCAATGCAAAACAGAATAATCAATGGATGCCAGAAGGCTTGTGTATAAAATCCCCATCTAGTGCCTACTCATCCAATATCCCCAGACTAGTTTCTGGCTTGTGAACTTCATCAGTGAGGAGCCTTGGATCTGAGAGCACTGCACCTAGATCTTAGGATCTAATGCCTGTTTTAATAACAGTTATAAGCAAGCATGAGAAATGATCATGTGATGTTTTATATTGTGATGATATGACTAAAAATATGACCAGATAAATAATGTTTAAGAGACATTAATTTTAAAATAATAGTCATATTGTTAGTAGATGCTCCACAATGAGTAATAAAAAATAATGCAGAATATGCAATAGTTAAATAAACAGTTAATATAAAAAGTAAGAGTTTAAAGAAAGTTGTACTGTTACTTGAATGTCAAAATGAAAATTAGTGAAAGCTCATATTTACAAGCCAAAAAAAGAATAAGTATTGTTATTTCCATTCTGAATAATTACCAGTTGCTCAACACTGAACAATACATACATAAATATACAATATATATATATATATTTTAAACCTGTAAAATAGAATTATATGCATTAGTTATATTAGTTAGCAAATATAAGTAGGATTACACCTTTATTGTTAAATGGAGGTTGCCTTGACAATAGGTTGAGATTGTTGATTATTATTGATATTGGGATATATATAGTTACAGATATCTCCAACATGCCTCCAATATATAATACACAACATAAGGCCCAATCCTAATTTAAGCCCTATGATATTAGTGTTATTCATTAATGAATAATATTAGGTAATTAATGTTAGGGCACATAAAATGACAAATCATTTATCCAACCTAAGTCTTAAAACCCAATATAAATAAACATTAAACCAAAATTTAAACCAAGTGGTCAAATACATACAATAACTAACTATTACAACAATTAACATTAAATATATTATGATTATCAACACAAAAGAACAACATACAATAGATCGGATGAGTGAACACAATAAAAAAATACATATATATATATAATATTAAAGCAAAAGAAAAATCAAATGTTTTTGTTTCATATCTTTTTTTATATTTTTTAACAAGATGATTGTGTTAATAATAAAGATGACGTCAACAATAAAGTAAAAAGGATGAGCACAAACTGGCTTAATATAAGATATATACAACAAACTTTTTTGCTCAAGGAGAAAAAAAATTCTTTTATCTGTAGGAAAAATCTATCATTCCCTGCACAAAAAAGCTGAAATAAAAGTTTGAAGGTCTGTATCAACTAATTCGGACCTGTAATACTTTTGAAGAAATCTTTTACAAGAATTTTAGAAAGCTAGGAGAAACATTCAGCTCATGTTTAGATTTAGCTTTTTATTCTGTAAATTTAATTTCATTTATTTGTTGGGAAGGTGCTACTATAAATTATTTGGGGGGAAATCTATAACAATATGAAAAAAAGTTCTATTGCTGTATCTAATCCAAAAATAACAAGTAGTGAATAACATAGTAAACAGTGCAATACCAACAAAATATGCAAGGTAACTAGTTGGTAAAGAATTATGGTTAATTTATATATTTGTATAATAACAAATATGCAGATTAAATAGATTTTAAATCTTTAAAGAATTATTGGGACATGAAAGATTGATTTTGTTATTTTATTAAATATGGAAAAAATAAAAAGTTTAAACTTTTTGAATAGAATTGAAAAATTTAAAAATAAATATTGTATATGGTTCTCAGTGAAATATTACTGCTCTGTTTTAAATAAATTTCATCAAATTTTGACAAAAATATATTTTAAAAAGTTGATGTAATACCCTAATATAATATTTTTAAATTATTTTTTTTATTAAAAGAAAAGAATAAGAATTGGTTATTGATATTATTTTTACAAATGGAAATAATTTGTGAATAGTTTGAGAATGAGAATACTCTCAGTGTCATATATACATTTGAAATCAAATTTAACTCAAGGCAATTATGTGTTAAATTATAGTATTTTTAAAATGATTATTAAATTTCAAAACATGTTCTATTTATTCATAAGTTAATTCTAGAGTTGGCGATTCTTTTATATAGAAAGCAAATATTTCAGATTTTGTGGGCCAATGTAAACAATTTATAGTAATGAAGTCTGTTTTTAGATTCTAGATTAAGAACGAAGAAATCACTGAATATTATAGAATTTAATTAGTAATAATAATGTATATTGC
This sequence comes from Epiperipatus broadwayi, assembly GCA_028023455.1. Classification (NCBI taxonomy): domain Eukaryota; kingdom Metazoa; phylum Onychophora; class Udeonychophora; order Euonychophora; family Peripatidae; genus Epiperipatus; species Epiperipatus broadwayi. The sequence continues at coordinate 11,343 of JAQFVV010006929.1, read as the reverse complement.
CTTATTTTATATAAATAAATATTATGGCATATGGATAGTGTTGTATAAATAATTAGTATCATATGCTTAGAAATAACTTCTGCAGTTTGGTGGCCCAAGATGTTAAGGTTCGAAATTTGAATTAACTTACTTTTTGAGAACATCAATTTAATGTTCATATCTGACTGGAATGAACCTAAGAATAATCACACTACATTTTATTAACAATACACCCGGGTCTCATTTTACGCGATAGATAGGTTCCTCAGAAAACACGCGCAAACGAAATCGCGCGAAAATAGACGTAACTTGCATTAAAAAAGAGGGGATGCGGTCTGTGATTTTTCAAAATTTGCGTAAAAGCAAAGCACCAATGTAAAATTACTTTAAAATTTGCGCACAAAAAAAATAAGGAAATAAAATATGACTAATAAAAAATTTCAAATTTGAAAAAAATGATACAAGACAAACTTTTTTTAACTATAATATTTAATTTTATTCAAAATAATATATTTTTATGCATAATTTACAGTACAGTAATTTAAATTTTTTTATACACGTTTTAATTATTATCGCTATTTGCCAAAAAGATGTTCGTTTGCAAACTAGTAAAAAATCAGAATTCTCATGTGATGTATTTGGCTTCTCCTTAAACAAAGTCAAGAATATCTCAGCAATTATTCTCACAAGAGGAAATACAACTAGCGCCAAGTTCACTCTCATGTTGTGTTAATGGTTTTCTGTTGACGATGACGATTTTATTAATTGTTTATGAACTTAGACTTATGATAATAAAAAGATATTTATTCACCACTGCTGGGAAAAATTTAATTAAAACTAACAACTAAAAATTAAATTCTTATTTTTGTCTTTAATTTTCAATTTCGTTTAAAAATCAAATTTCATTTTACATCACATTAATTTCAAGTCGCCCGTAAGTAATTTTTAAATTGTTAATTACAATTAAAAATCAGATTTTAATTTTTAATTGTGCCCACTGCTATTACTGACCTTTTAAAAATAAACTTGTGGACACTAAATGATTAATAATTGATTATGTTCTTTTTTAAAAAGCAAAAACAGAATGTGATTTAAAATGCAAAATTAACACGCACAATGTTTGAACAAATTTACATTATAATCTTGTAAAATTTAATGTGTGTATACATAAAATGTGGAAATCATGATTTTAATTTCATTATTGCATAAAATCTTATTATTATAAAGCACTGAAAATATTGAAATTACTAAGATAAAAGTCGAATTCCAATAATGTGCTATTACTTTCAATATAATGTAAGTGCGCGAAATTTATTATTTAAAGTAATAGCGCATTATCGGAGATTGACTTCCGGTGAAAGACAAATCGCGTAACTTCAAAATCATGTTAAATAAGTCCATGTAAAAAGAGACCCAGGTGTATATATAATTCTATTTAAAATGCCATTGACTATAGCTTACATTAGGAATTTAAATATGATAAAGCAATATTTTATTTAAAAAATAGTTAAATTTTACTTATATATTTATATTCTCAGCATTATTATTATTATTATTATTATTATTATTATTATTATTATTATTATTATTATTATTATTATTATTATTATTATTATTATTATTATTATTATTATTATTATTATTATTATTATTATTATTATTATTATTATTATTATTATTATTATTATTATTATTATTATTATTATTATTATTATTATTATTATTATTATTATTATTATTATTATTATTATTATTATTATTATTATGATGATGATGATGATGATGATGATGATGATGATGATGATGTTTCAAAAAAGGAAGTTTATTAATCAAAGAAATACATAGTTTTTTACATTGATTTTACATTGATTTTTAACAGTGGTTTTACCATTGGTTTTGTATACAAGCATTTTTATAGTCTTCAGTTCATGTTTTCAATAAAAAGTAATCTAATTCTTACATAAAAAATTATTAATTGTAGAGAGAGGAAAAAATTGTCTTTTTTATTTCAGTGTTTTAATGTTATTGAATTTTCAGTGTTCTTGAATTTTTTGGTGCTTATAGCATTGATTGTTGTTTGATAAGAGACCATGTAGCTGCGTAAATATGGGGATTTGCTATTATTTTGTCTCTATTACGTATCTGGTTTAATTTGTTGTAGAAGGTGGACGGATGCCTTCTGGGGTTGTTGCCCATTAGATAGGTACACCTGGTACACCAAAAAGCATATAATACAAAGGTTGCTGCCCTAATGTTGGGTGTTGATCTGCCTTTAAAACCCTTAATTATTTGATCAATGGTCATGTTTTGCTGATGGTATATTGCACTCATCATTGTTCTTACATTGTGTAATGCAGTACATTGATACAATAGGTGTTGTAGAGTCTCTTCAGCCTTGTGGCATAGTCCACAAAAAGGGTCTATTGAAATATACATCCTTTTATGGTGCAAGAAGTATGATGTTGGCATTGCGATAAGATTTATTTTTAGAATGAAATCAAAAAATTTGGGTTCTAGTGACCACTTTTTGTATTCATGTAGTAGTTTTCTGTTGTTTATTCCGAGTATTGTGTTATTGTTATTTAGGTCTCTTTCCTGTTGAATTTGTTCGTGAATGTTCCAATATGAATATTTGTGTGTATATTGCTCTGTTCTGTTAAAAGTTGTTTTATATTGATGGATGATTGATGATATATATAGACCTGTTGGGGGTGGTTTGTCCATTGGAGTAATTTGAATTAAGCATTTAAGTTTTGGAAATTGGTTTGTAATGGAAATTACTAGATTACTTAATTTTTGTGCATAAAAAATGTCAATGTTGTGCAAACCCAAACCATTTTTAATAAGGGGTTGATTTAGTCTTTTTGTTGATATTGCAACCACTTTTCTTGACCATAGAAGTTGGTTGCAGATGGTTTTAATCCTTGCTTTGAAACCTTTTGAGAATTTTATTATTGGTAAATAATATGTTATTTTTGTCATTATAAGTTGGTTTATTAGCTGGACTTTAGAATATATGGAGAGATATGTTTTTGATAGGGAGGTGACAATGCATTGTGCTTCTTCTTTTAATCTATTTTGTATTGAACACCTCATTCCGGTTATTCCCAGATGAAACGGGAATCCTAAAAAATGGGTTGGTTTTGCTTTGTAAATGGACGTGCATGGTTTTCCAGTAAACATGGACCAAGCAGTAGACTTTTCTGGATTAACCTTCAATTTGTATTGTTGCATATATTCTTTAAGAATTTTTTGTAATTGCGGTAATTGTTTTTTTGAATTGAGAAAGACTGTGATGTCGTCCATATAAGCCAAGCAAGCTATATATTGTGTAGTGCCAGGTACTTGAATGCCAGTAAATGTTTTTTTGGATTTTTTCTATTAAAGGGTTAATATATAGAATAAATAATAGTGAACTGAGAGGAGAGCCTTGGGATATGGATTGGGTAGGAACAAATGATGGAGAATTTCTTCCATTTAACGTTATGTGTATTTCTCTGTTGAGAAGTAGATTTGCAATGATGTACAGATGTGTCTTGGGGATAGATGTGTTTCCAAGCATTTCTAGCAATATGGAAATGTCTACTCCATCAAAAGCTCCCTCGATATCTAGTTGAATTGCTATTGGACTGTATTTTTTTTCTGTCTTGTTGAATCCAGGATTGCTTTAAATAATGATGCCGCTTGAATTGTGGAGGAGTTTCTTTTGGCAAATTGAACTTCTGATATCAGTGGCATTATATGTGGTTCTATTGTTTCTTTTATTATTTTTCCAAGAATTTTTATTGGCAAAGATTCCATGGAAATTGGTCTGAGCTCTGTGAGGGATGGGGTAGTTTTAGCTTTTTTGTTGAATGGCACTAT
>JAQFVV010006929.1:0-2500 GCA_028023455.1 Epiperipatus broadwayi | reverse complement strand
TGGAAAGGGATTCCCAAAAAGGAATGTGGGGGGGATTTAGTTAGGGAATCATTAGGTTTGCCTGTAAGAATATTCCAAGTTGCCATTTTACCAGTGTTGAACTTGAGTGAGTAGTCGTGTGTATATTTGTTTAGAATGTCTATTAGCATGGGTATATATTTCTTGGAAGGTAGGAAGACTACTATATCATCCATAAAGGATATGTGGTTTAAAGAGAGATTAGTTTGAGATAGAACCACAGGTGGCAATTTTTTTTCCATCTCAATCAACAAAGGGTAAATATAGGAAATAAATAAGAGGGCACTAAGTGGTGAGCCTTGTGGAATGGAGCTGTGTGGAACAAAACTGACAGATGATTTTCCATTTAATGTAATATGAATGGACCTATTGTACAATAAATTTGCCAGAATGTATCTAAGTGATAAAGGGATGTTGTACTGTTCAAGAGCCCCCAAAAGCTTATCAATTGGAATGGAGTCAAAAGCCACCTCAATATCTAGCTGGACCACTATTGGTGCTGCCTTTTTATTAACTCTGATTTGATCAATCATGGCTCTGAAAAGGAAGAGTGCTTCAGGAATGGAGCTTCCCTTCTTTGCGAATTGATACTTTGAGATTTTTTGCAAGATGAGTGGTTGAATTTTGTCTTTAACTAATGCTTCAGCTACTTTAATAACTAGTGGAGACATGGAAATTGGCCTAATATTGCTTAGTGGTGTAGGATGAATGGGTTTTTTGAAAAAGGGAACAAGGGAGATAGGGTATAATTGTGGAATAATATGTATTTGGTTTGAAAGATGGCTGAGCATCTTTTGAATTATTGGTACAGTGAAGTAGTTAAGGTGTTCTAATATAAATTTTGGTATTGCGTGCATTCCAGGATGTGCACTATTAGGGTACTTTTTAATTTTATTCATTATTTCTTCATTAGTAATATTGTGATTGTCTTTAAAGTTGTTGAGCTTGAGATTTGTCATGCTAGGACGGGGGCATGACTGGAGCTTATTTTTAAAATAGTCAAACAAAGGCACAATCATTCCTTCCGCAGTTATTATTTTAGAGTTGTGCAGAATTGATGTGGGCGTGAGTTTTTTACTAGTATATCCTAGCGCCCAGCGTATGTAGTCTCTAGACCAGTTATGCGTATTTTTTAAAAAAATTTTTGCTTTTTTGGTAGCTAAGTAATCAGCCAAAACTAATTGAGTTTGCTTGTATTCTTGCTTGAGAAGTAGAATTGAAGGTATAGAGCAGGTATTGGCTGGTGTGCTTCTAATTTTTTGGTGTAGCAACTCCAGTTTCTTCATCATATGTGTAGGTGTCTGATTTCTGCATGTGTAATGTTTAATCGTGGATGAAATGATGTTTATGAAGCTGAACCATGCTTCTTCAGGTGGAAGAGAAAGTATATGAATTTTATTAAAATAAATGTAAATCTCAGAGAGGATGGCTTCTGGTGCACTGGATTTGAGAAGCAGTCTAGTGGTATTAGTTAGTAATGGAGCTTCAAATACAAGCATATTTATTTTAATAGTGACTGTAAGTGCCAAATGGTCTGAGAAAACAACTGGTATTAGAGATGGCTGTATTAGAAAATGTAATTCTGGGGAGTAGAATACAAGGTCTATTAATGAGGAATTTTTCCTAGTGTAATATGAGATAGAGTTTGATGAGAAGAATCCTTCTCCACTCATAAGTTTTTTATTTAGTAGGTGAAGGTATTTGAAGGTGAATTTAGAGTATGGCATATTAAAATCCCCAATCATGACTGTGGGAAAGGGATTGGTAGCTAGTATTGCATTTATATTAGTGATTAGCTGATAAATGAGGCTCGGTTGGTTGTATAAGTATACTAGGATAATGTTAATTGTGTAAGCTTGATTATATAAAGTTGTTATGCACATATGTGAGTCCAAGTATAGTATGTTTATTGATTGAAAAGGAGAAGCACGGTGATTGATAATTCCAACTCCTGCAGATGAGGTGTTAGAGTTGGAAAATCTATTAAATCCAAACCTCTGAAAGTATCGGTCAGGCTTGATTATTGAGTTTACTGATAATTTGGTTTCAGTGCATAGAAAGAGATGCGGTTTGTATAGTTCAATCCAATTGGATATTGCATAGATTCTTTGGAGAGAGTTTAACCCTCTGACATTAACAGCTACTATAGAAAAAAGCATGTTAATTGATTAGGAAGGTAGAGGAATGGTACAACAAGGGCCATCAGCAAATGCCAATTGGAATATTTCTTCTAAGTTATTACTTATTGCACATGTTATACCCATCAATAGAGTGTTTTTGAGGGTTTTGAGGACTACTACTACTACTACTACTACTACTACTACTACTACTACTACTACTACTGCTACTACTGCTACTACTGCTTCTACTGCTTCTACTGCTTCTACTGCTACTACTGCTACTACTGCTACTACTGCTACTACTGCTACTACTGCTACTACTACTACTACTACTACTACTACTACTACTACTACTACTATGT